>RHLO01000287.1:0-10260 GCA_003719415.1 Aspergillus olivimuriae
GGTACGGTTTGGCTAGATGTCACTTCGGCAGACTCAAACTCTCCCCATTCTTCACTTTCACCGTCCGATGCATTTTCCAGTGAGGCATCGAATAGTACATGGTTACCATCGTCACAGGGCTCCGGCGAGGGGTACCTGAATTTGTCGAACGAAGCCGGGTGATTGGGTAGGGTTCGTGGGTGAGGGTCGGAAGCGGGCTCATTGAAGTAGCTGGGTTGGTAAGCACCTGTATCCTGGACCGTCTCAAGACCAGGAATCAGAGAGTTTGCTTGTGGCCGTGGCTGCGATTGATTTTGGGACCCTGTGGTATGGCTCGAAGGTGCTCCAAACCCAAACTCAGCGAATAAGTCGGCGGACATGATTGAGAACGCGACGGGAATTCATTCGGGCGGCTCGGACGGGCGATGTCAGTCGATGTCGCAGGAGTCTCGGAGCAAGGGTGAATGTCGTAATGCTCGCAGATTAATCAGTGGCTCTATTCATGAATCATCCGATCAAGTAGAGCTCCATCAGGTGCCAATGTAGAACTGATTTGTTGGAGCGAGAGACAACCTTGGAAGCGAAAAGACAGCATCGGCGACAGACGGTCTTAGTCAGGACGGGCGGGTCCCCCTCCGCGGCGATCATCACCCCCCTCGTCATATTGTTATCTGGTCCGCCGCTGGATGGACACGACCTACCCCAACTTCTGTCTTCCGTCTCAACGACGACCAGGTCGATTGCCCCAGACGTGAACCTTGAAATGCGCAACATTGAGGATACAAGGGGAGTACTACGCACTCTGTAACATCCCCCGGCGATCCCCAGCTAACACTTTCCTCAGACAGCGATGGAATACCCTGTTTCGCGATAATGACACTGTCGCTGACCTCCGCGTGGCGCTCAAAGCTGAACAAGGGGATAAATTGTGCATCGATGGGCTGCGGTCGATCTGTTGGAAGGCATGCGCTTGTGAATTTTCTCGTCTCTTCATGTGCTTACCAGGGAGTAGGCCTTCCTCCTCTTCGACAACCTCGATCGGGCCCGATGGGCACAGAAAATCTTCGAATCGCGCAGCGCCTACGTCGCCCTGAAGTCGCACTTTTTAAAGTACATTGAGCATCCTGATGATTTGCAGTCAACAGTCGATCCGCTAGCAGATGATGAAGAGGTATGCTGTGCCCGGTGATTGGAATGGTCTGTCAGGATTAGTCTCTGACGAGTCATCGCCGTGAAGTCTCCATGGCAGACATTACGCGGGGACGAGCAGATGAGAGCAGATATCTCCCAAGACGTCGACAGATGTCTACAGGAGAACTTCTTCTTCCGAGAGCCGGCTACCAAGGAAACAATGGTCAATATCCTCTTCATCTATGCGAAACTGAACCCGGATCTTGGTTATCGCCAAGGCATGCACGAGTTATTAGCACCTATCCTTTGGACCGTCGACCGAGATGCCATTGAAACAAAATCGCTAGAAGGATTTCGCGCTACTGAACCAGATGACAATTTGATGCGAGAGCTCCTGGATGCTACTTATGTGGAACATGATTCGTTTACATTGTTCTGCTCCGTCATGCAAAGTACCCGGAGCTACTACGAACATAATCGGCATCGATCACAAAATGGCCAGCTGGATGCTATTCCAATTGTGCATCAATGCGAGTACATCCATCACGATCTCCTAGTGACGACGGATCTAGAGTTGGCAGATCACTTGCAGGCATTGGAGATTCTTCCACAAATCTTCCTGACGTGAGTTAGAAAGTGCAACATGCCCCATCATTTCAATGGCATGCTGACAAAGTCCGAAAGCCGATGGATGCGTCTCCTGTTTGGTCGTGAATTCCCTTTTCAAGACGTGCTTGTCATGTGGGATCTCCTGTTTTCCGAGGGCCTGCGGCCTGGGCTGGTAGACTTTGTCTGTGTTGCGATGCTGTTGCGTATTCGCTGGTCATGTCAGTATTCGTGATGTCCCAAGCTCAAAAATTCTATCTTGCTGATTGGCTGCAGTGCTGGTTGCCGACGCCTCGACTGTATTGACAACCTTACTCCGGTACCCATCGCCTCAGCCCCATCCGCCGCAGAGCTTTGTCCACGATGCGCTGTATCTGGAGCAAAATCCAACCGCCGATCGAGGAGCATTCATCATCTCGAAATATTCTGGGAAACCACCCGATCCTTGCAAACGGCTCCAGCCACCATACGGGAGATCATTATCCCAACGGAAATCTCACCTGCGCGATCTTCGGGATGCCAGTGAAGCCAGTTCTCCTTCCCGGTCGCCGGCCAGGAATGGCGCCAAGAGTCTTGAGGGTCTCTTGCAAGATTTCTCCGAAGGTATTCAGCGTCGGACGGAGTCGTGGGGGGTGGCCAAAGCTGTACGAGGAGCAGTGAATGAAGCCAAGAGGAACATGCAAACGATCCAAGCGGAACATCAGGCCCGGATTGCGAGATCTGACGCTGACACTTTGATGCCTGGTGCTCCTGCTCGGGGGCCCCAAAGCTCTGATCTCACCAATCAACTGAAAACTCAGCTGGACGATCTGGAGGAACGGAACCGAGCCCTTGCCAAAACCCTGAGCCAAGCACTGAATGACTTGCGTTCTCATATGATCACCGCTGAAGGGCTCAACAAGGTGGCCAGGGGCTCCATGAAAGAAGCTCTGACGAATATCCAATCGGTTCAAACCTGTCTCGAAGACCCTTCCGCTGCCGTCCCCTCTGCAGATCCACCCTCGTCGCGTACATCTGGTCAAACGAGCTTGGGAACGTCTCTCAAGAAGCCAAAAGCCGAACCACCAACAGAAGAAGCCAAACAAGAAATACCGGAAGTTTCACCAGTGGTTCCGAACCGAATTGTCGCGTCTCAATCACCCCTGGACGATGAGCCCAGGAACCGTGGTCGAACTCGGCCCGAATCATCTCTACCACAGCGACCGCCCGCGCGCCCGTCATTGGCAGAATCGGAGTTTTCCTGGATGCTCGGGGACAGCCGACACATTTCCAGCTTTGTCAGTCCAGCATCTGTGCCGCCCGAGCAGACTCGGCATAGCGACTCGAGTGCGCTCTTCGGCAACGGGGAGGAGGAGCAGCGAAAGCCTCGTACCGAGCCAGACGGGCTGGTCCTGAAGAGCCTTCGCGGACGGAAAGGTGGGATATAGGTTTGATTTTGGTCCATTCGTAGGTGTTACTGGTGCATAATAGATGATAGCGGACGCCAAGCAGGTGTCGCCTCCCCGATTCTGGTGTAGCCGAGAAATCGATGTTAGACATCAAATTCTTTGCCCTTTCTATCCACATATTCCCCTCTCTATCCATCTATTTTCCGTATCCCTCGTGCTTTCTTCTATTCCTAAAAGTGTAAGATGGCCGACAACCCATCAGAATCGGAAGGTAAGATTCCTGGATGAATACGAGCGTGTAAATTACTCGGTTAACCTACCAGTAGCTCTCAGGTAGTAAGGTATTATTTCATTGGTATACATGGATAAATGCAGAAACGTCCTCAGATAAGATTGAAAACTTTACAGTGTGGTTTCCTGCCAAGTCGCTGGAAACCATATTGCAGGAATGGCATGTTCATGGAAGGGGATTCCCAGAATCCATTCAGGTTTCGATGTATATACTACCGACACCTATGGATGGGACGATATTGAGAAACACGTGGAGATTAGGCAGGGTCCTCGACGCTCGCGGTCGAATTGAGTGTGAGTTCTTGTCAAGGGATTCTTCTTCTTCCTCTTCGAATGATGGAGCCTCCAAGATGTGTCGAGGTCAAGGATGAGGCTGGATCGACGCCGTTGATCGTCGGATTGGCGAGTGATAGCCGTAGTTCGGCGGAACCTTAGTTGGTAGGACCGGTGCGTCATGTTCGTCTGGACGAGGTAGGGCCGACATGAAGCAAGAGGAGGGAAAAAGCATCCATGGTTCTGGGGGATGCTCGATGGGAGGGAACGGGAGCATCGAAAGGGACGGAGGACGGAGTTAAGAGGGCCGTGGTAATTACATCACCACCCTCCGTCGTTACCTCCCAAGTACGAGGGGAGGTAGTGGTAACAGCAGTAGTAGTACTGGTAGTTCTTGTTCACCTTCTTCCCCTCTTTCCCCTGTGAGGTTATTGCCTGTCTCTCTCACGTTTCTTCTCTCTTCGTCACCAACCCAAGTCCTGCGGCGTGTCGGGTCTCCCCGTGTCAATTCCGTCCCTCCCTCCAACACCCACTTCACTCTCAGGCACGAAGTACTACGACGGTATTTGTCCCAGTCCTTCCCCCCCAAGACTTTCCAGAAAAAAAAAATCCCCCTTCGCCCAACCAACCACCAGCGACCCAAACGGCCACCCCGTCATCCTGGTCTTCAACCGCCGTCACTCACACACTCTCACACACATCTCTCTCTCCCTCTCTCTCTCTCTCTCTTGGTGTGTGTCTCTGTTTCTGAATCCTCTTGACTCGATCTTCTACTGTCCTTACTCTTTCCTTCTCCACACCCGAACTGTTTCCCCTCACTGCGATCCTCCAACACCATCCACGCCCCGTCCTCGACGTCAACGTCCACGTCTCTCGTCCTCCGTTCGCTATCCTGGAAGGCTGGTGGTCGCCGCCTCATGGATTCCGATTTCACTTGACCATCATCTGCCTCTATTCTTACGCCCCATTGCCCTCATTCCAACGGCCAATTTTCGTCTCTCGCGTGGCCCCTCCCCCTCGTATGGTGCCTGTGACCTCATCAAGCAGCTGGTCTCTTTTCCGATTCCCGCTCGCTGTCCGCTGACGCCCGTTTTCTTTCCTCCGCGCGGCTGACCGAATCATCGTTCCGCTGTGGCACGCGGAAAATAAAAAAAGATCAATCCAAAGGATCCATCTCACAGCAACCAGACAAGGGAACCACGCACAAACAACCCTGGGAGGAGACAGAACGCCAGGTACTGTGAGCGCACGCGGAGTACCTGCGTGGCTGTACAGGAGGTCCGACGATTCTCGACGACAGACTTCATTCATTTATTCATTCTCCATTGTTATCGTCGCTCCTCGTCAGCCAGCCCCAGTGCGTCGCCACGTCCCCCGAGGAAACCTGGAGATCACAGACCCTGTTCCCTCCAAGCAGGCCTCTTTACGCTCAGCCAACCCCCGCTCGTCATTCCATGTAGCAATAAATATCGCCACCAATCCCGTTTGGCCCGGTCCCTCAACCTACCCTTGCGCTCGTGCCATTTTGAGCCGTCTGCATCTGCTCAGTCCGACCGGTTGTGGTCGTCGCTGCGCTGTCGACGTCTCTAGCTGGGGAAAATATGGGGGCTGCTTCATATAACTCTGATGGTGAGTTTGTCTTCTCACAGATTCTCGTTCTCCCTCTTCGTGGACCCAGGCTCTTCCTTTGGCTGGTCGCGTTTCGCATGGGTAGCCTCTTTTCTGGTGGGAATGATCGCATCCGAGTCCACCCTGGAAAGTGATCTTGGGATGCTCCCCGGTACAATCAGGACCAATTGTCCCTCCTTCCTGGACGGGAAAGAAAATGATTCGGGGAAGCGGGAGTAATACTAGGTTCTCCGGAGCGAGGGACGAGAGAACAAGATCTGGAGACTGGCTCATTTGTTACGTCTCTCCTCTCCGGGATATGCATCGCGTTCCAATCCTGTCCTTCCGTGCCACATCTTGTCGCCCGCGAATAAACCGGACTTTTCAAGCATAAAGCACCTATGCAGAGGCTAACTAAATCTAAATCGATCGGTAGGCGAACCAAGTCCATTGTCATCCCCTTTGGGGCTCCTCTCCGAGTCACCAGAATCCGATCCTTTTATCGCTGTCGATGATTCGATGACCCTCCCCCCTGGATATGACCACTTCTCGAGGTAAGTGAGGGCGTTCGGGACGGGAGTATCTCCTTGCGTCCAGGGAACCATGCTAAGTAGTGATTCGTTCGTCTTGCAGGTCGTCGATAATCGAGCATGAACATGGTCTCGGACCCTCTGGCCTAGATCGCATCCGTCAACAACTACCCACACGAGTCTTGACGCTCCCGAATATATCAACCTCCTCGCTTGCCCTCACGTCGTCGCAAAGCCAGTCATCCTCTCCGCGATCCATGTCAATGTCCAGAGAGCATTCAACGCATGCTCCCTCCGTCGACGACTCGGCTTTAGAGGACCTCCATCGGTTTCCTTGTGAATCCCTACACTCCTTCTCCTTCTCCCAGCAGTCGGGCGAATTCCTCCACAGCCGACAAAACGTCTTGAAACGATCCATCGATTTCATGCGCGACCGATTCGGATGGCCTTCCCATTACAATCCCGCGATCTCCAACGCGCAGGCTCGCATCACTGGCGACGCGGATGTCCAAAGTATGGTGGATCTTTTATCCAAGTCAAGTGTCTCGGGTAAGGAAAACCAAAACAGCTATGCAGGTCTTACACGGGGCCCGGTAACGGGCCCTGCAGTTGTGGACGGTGGGAATGTATTCGAGCAGGCATTTTCCGATCCGGCATCCCTTCATATCGAGACGAAACCCAGGTTTCCGGAGGTCGCTGCGCTCACAACAGACCAGCCAGGCACGCTGAGTTCGTTGCCAAATGATCAGATAATGAACCAAAAGAGGGGGAGGCGGTCCACTCCGTCGTCAAGGCGCGTAAGCTTAAAACGTACATACACGGGCCTGAGCTCTGT
The DNA here is from genome assembly GCA_003719415.1 of Aspergillus olivimuriae. Lineage (NCBI taxonomy): Eukaryota > Fungi > Ascomycota > Eurotiomycetes > Eurotiales > Aspergillaceae > Aspergillus > Aspergillus olivimuriae. Next base: position 6,642 of record RHLO01000287.1, read on the forward strand.
TTCTCACCAGAGCAAGCTGATGGAGAATCTAGCACAACCGTACTCTGCCATGGACACCTTCTCACCCACGGGTTCCGCCTTCGGTGTCGGCATTGGATTTCCGGTTCCCGCCTTGCACACCCACAGCAGCAAATGGGCCCCGGTCTCACAAGCGGTCTTTAGGACCGAGTCTAAGGCACCCTGGACGATCCTGGCGGCCAATGACTTGTCCTGTCTAATTTTTGGAGTCACACAAGCCGAGCTTCGCAAGTTGAGTATTCTGGAAGTCGTACAGGACGACCGGAGGCAGTGGCTTGAGTCGAAGTTGCGTGACCCTTCTACTGATGTGGCAGCGAAGATCCAAACTTCCCCGAATCGACCTCGCAATGCGCCCGTCAATATGAGACCTATGGGCATGGGGAATGGCATCACCGCGCAACTCTTGAACAAACCGTCGTCGCGACAGCGCAAGGCCCAAACAGACGACGGATACGGGTCAAGCACACGCTCTTCGCGAGGCCTGAATCATCCAGCCACCAAATCACGCGGCGTCTTACTCTGTGGTGATGTAGTCCCGATACGGAAACGCGATGGCGCCACTGGCTCAGCCAGCATCTGGGTGATGGAGAAACGTGGCGGTCTGATTTGGGTCCTGGAGGAGATCCAGGAGGATGTGGCTTATGTACGCTGCGACAAATCGTGGAATATCACTGCGGCCTATGGGGATGTCGAAAAAATCTGGGGAGACAACACCGTCAAGGCTGGTAGTCCGATCACTCGAATTCTGCCTCGGCTCCCTTCCGAATGCTTGGATCGTTCGGTCCATGAAGGCATGTCCAGGATATCGGAAATGAGACATTTTGCCGCGCAAACCTCGGCTGGTGTCTGTTTTCCAGCTACGGTTGCTAAAATGGAGTCGCCGGATTGTTTGAGGATATCAAGTTTCCCCCATGTCGCAGGTATGATGGTATTGGCATCGTCGACATTAAAAGTCATCAGCTCCAATTCGGTCTTTTCATCCGCGTTGTTCGGCCAAGAACGACCTGAGGGCCTCCATGTCAACGAGCTGATACCCGGCTTTGACAATCTGCTCCAGGTACTGACTGAAGAGGAGAAAGTTCCCTTAGTAGATGGCATCGTCATTCCGGAGCCCAGTTTCCGCAGGGCGCGAACGTTGTCTATCCTCCGCGAGGGCAAAGCCAGTGTCGCCTCGGTATTCCTAGAGCCTAGCGGAATTACTGCCAACCATCGCGACGGATCTCATATTTCCGTGGATGTCCAATTGCGAGTGATAAAGAGCGGAACCATTTTCCCAAAGCAACCAGTGAACTCCCCGGGACCCGCCGGCGAATCTCATCATGATCATGAACAGAGCGAAACGGTGGCTGTCACCGAGCTGGTCTACGCCCTGTGGGTAAGCTATTCCCGACAAATCCATTCTACCGGCCCGGCAGATCTGGGGTCCAGTAAGACAAACCCGCCTCGCACCGTCAGCCCGTCCAAAGCGCCCCCGCCACCGACCGCGCCCACCACGCAGACGCAACCCACGGAACGAACAGCTGTAGAGACTCGAGTACCTTTGTCTACCCTGAGCCAGCAACTGAATGAGGCTGCATCCGAGCCACTGACCGACAAGCCCGTTCAACCGGTCCCCGAAGTGAGACCTGGCAACGCGAAAGATTCCCCAAAGAAGCGGTCCATCTCGGACTACATTATCCTGGAAGAAATGGGTCAGGGCGCGTATGGCGAAGTCAAGCTTGCTCGGACGAAAAAGAGCCCATCCAAGAAGATGGTCCTTAAATACGTTACCAAGAAGCGAATCTTGGTGGATACTTGGACTCGAGATCGTCGTCTAGGGACAGTTCCATTGGAGATCCATGTTCTGGACTATCTGCGCCGCGACGGGTTGAAACATCCGAATATCGTCGAGATGGAAGGGTTTTTCGAGGATGATATCAATTACTACATCGAGATGTTGCCTCATGGGCTGCCCGGAATGGATCTCTTTGACTATATTGAGCTGAAGGTGAATATGGATGAGGTTGAATGCCGGAATATCTTCCGACAGGTGGTGGATGCGATTCATCACCTACACACGAAGGCATTGGTCGTTCACCGGGATATCAAGGACGAGAACGTGATCCTGGACGGCGAGGGTCGGATCAAACTGATCGATTTCGGGAGTGCTGCTTACATCAAAAACGGGCCGTTTGACGTTTTTGTCGGCACGATTGGTACGTTGGGTGATGGATCAGTCGGGTTGATTGCTGGCGGATACTGACCTTTTCCTTAGATTATGCTGCGCCGGAAGTGCTCCAGGGTAAGTCCTACCGGGGCAAAGAACAAGACATCTGGGCGCTTGGCATTCTGCTGTATACCATTGTCTACAAAGAGAATCCGTTCTACAACGTGGATGAGATTCTGGATCACCCGCTTCGGGTGCCGTTCCTGCCGTTTTCCGAAGATTGTATCGACTTGATCCGCCGGATGCTCGACCGCGACGTTGATAACCGACTGACTATTACGGAGATTGTGGAGCATCCCTGGATGATCGACAGCTGATCCCTCCCTACCCATGGGGATGTCTGATCTTGGACCGCGTCGTCCCGACCAACATACATTATATACCGACATCCGATAGAAGTGGCATCGGCCACCTATACTCGTTGTTTGCAGAATTTTCGTTCGCATCGCATGATTCTCTCAGACACTACAACACGCATATATTGACGACCGCCGGGGAAGCCTATGGATGATCCAAGACGTGATGGTTTTTAACGAAAATGAGAAACTGAACTCCCCGAAAAAAGAAGGCTACAATCCGATAGAGGCCGAGGCCGAGGCCAGAGGAAAGACATGGGTGCATTGGTTGGGCTCGGATCGATCTGATTGCATTTGTAGGTATGATGGTTGGTTCTGCTGGTACGATGAAACGAGGGGCAAGACCGACAGAGCGATGATGAGAGATGATGTTGTATAGAGATCAGGTGGCAGAGATACCCCGTCATATTTATTTAGTTGGTTAGATATGAAGGCTTCTGCGTTCAGTCCCGAGTGACTTCCATGTACGGAGTAGACTGGACCGAATCGATCGGCATCGATTCTGCGGGGTAGTGCGCGTTGCTTATCGACGGGAGTGATCATAATGGCCCCATCCACCCCATCCGTTTCGGGAGAAAGGCTAGCGACGGGAGTCTTGGTCCTGGATCCTGCGCCGCTGGATGCATGCAGACGGAGGGGAAGGGGGTCTCGCCGACGAGGCGGGTGAGATGGGGAGGAATGTGGTTCGTTCGTATGATTGTTTGTTCGGCCGGATCGAGTTCACCCACGCTTGGTCTATTGCGGTTCTTGTCATCTTCTCATTCTCCGTGGAGGAGACGGATGGGGCGTTTTGGAGGGAATGCTGCGGCCCTCGGGTGAGTATGGGAGACACCCTCCCTACCTATCTCCCTTGATCGGGGGTCTTTGAATGAGGCTTGGAGGCTCCGAGATGCATCTGCATGTGTTGTCCTGCAGGGAAAGGTTTATGGAGAATAATGACCAGAGTCTGGAGGGACATGCTGGATGGCGATATCGCCAGATCATACTCGATCCGTCTGTCCGTTTTTCTCTCCTCCGATGACTGGATACAGATAGAAGG
>RHLO01000288.1:0-45620 GCA_003719415.1 Aspergillus olivimuriae
GTCCCCATCAGCCCGCCCCCTATGGTGCCCCTCAGGTTCCTCAGCCTCGTGGTGGACCGACCCCCGGTGCCCCTGTGGGCGGAGCTCTGCCTGGTCAGCCACTGACTCAACAGATCTATATCCCCAATGACATGGTTGGTGCCATCATTGGCAAGGGTGGTGCTAAGATCAACGAGATCCGTCACCTGAGTGGTAGTGTGATCAAGATCAACGAGCCCCAAGAGAACAGCAACGAACGCCTTGTGACTATCACCGGCACCCAAGAGTGCAACCAAATGGCACTGTACATGCTCTACTCGCGACTTGGTAAGTTCCTACATTCCCTTGAATCACGTTCGACAATACTGACCCTGGCTATAGAGAGTGAGAAGCACCGGATCTAGGTGGGGGGTGAGTATTTCAATTTAAATGTTTTCTTTCAAAAGAGCGTATCGGGCTTTTTCTTCATCAATTTTAAAAAGTCGTCTCTTGACGGTGTGGCTATGTGATGATGCTGTTTTCTTGTTACGTTCTTCCAGAGTTTTCGGTTACATTGGCTTGCTTCAAGTTGTATTTTATTGAAAAGCGCCGCTAATCAAGTTCCTGACCACATCATCGTCCCTATCAACATAAGCTCTTCCCCAAACCTGATGTAGATAGTTTCCTTCTCTGTACTGACTCAGCATCAAACGTCCTTAAAACTAACATGCTTAATATCCAACCCCTCTACAGAAGGAAGCATCTTCGCCGCAATCGGTGGAGACGCTTCTGTGAATTCCTTTGTTTGCGTGGCCTTTGAATGCGCCTCCACACTCTTCCATCCCACCACCAACATATGCACACAGGCCTTACCAGACGGACTCTTCGCATGTGGCAGCGTTCCCGGCCGTTCAACCTGTCCCATCCTACACGTTATCGGTCGCAGGTCACCCGAGAGGCTCTCCACCAGGGTAGTGCGGAATTCGATCAAGTCATGATGGAGCTTCTGCTGTTCTTTGGGGGGTAGGTCACTGGGGAATGCGAGCGGACATATCTCCGTCACGGGATTCTGGGCCAGCGTCTCAGATTTGGAAATAGATGGATTCAGGGTGGAGTACAGGGTCGTGACTTGAGTATCTGGTTCGAGGAAGGGAGCGAGGGTTTGTGGCTGGGTGCCGCCGTGCGCATCTTTCCATTCTAGATGGGACGGGGAAGCTATTGTTAGCCATCCGTCCACTCAAACTCACTCGCTTATGAACCCTCTTTCACAGCTTTCAGCTCTCTCTTTCTCTCTCTCTCCAGAGAGGGATAGTGTTGCAGGTGACGTAATGGTATGTACACTCACCAACAACCCACACCATCACCTTGTCATCTCCTATACTCCGACCCCAGACAGAACTCTGATATCCGCTCTGATGCTTCGCAGCCTGGAAATGCTGCAGGAGTAAGCGACCCTCGTCACTCGAAGGATCTTCCGGTTTTACAGACGTTTTCACCTGAAAGAAGATGAATTCGGTGGTCATTGCGTAATTACTCAACGAGTTAGCCTTGCGAACTGATTGAGAGACTAATCCTGGGTTTGGCTGGTGGAGTCGGCTGGGGAGAATCCTGATTAAGACTCGACGGGTATGTATTGAGCGAAGTTGCAGTTTTGTGTTATTGCTTCACGTGTAGTGATGACTTTAGTTTCGAAAGAAGATGTATAGAAGGAGGTAAATGAGGACAACATTTGGGGGTTTTTCTTCCTGGGCGAGTGGAAAGGGAGCGCCAGAGGTGGTGATGTCACGGGTGATGTCAGCGACCACCAACCACATGAAAACAATAGATCTATATCCATGGAAATAGACACGACAGAAGAGAAACGAATAGATGGACTGATACTGCATTACTACCTAGTCGCCCAGCCATTATTCCTCACCACCCCTCCACTGCTTCTATATACAGATAAACAACCCCCATCCAGTAGAATCCTCATGAATTCATTGGCATTGCCATTGTATCGCGCCATGACCCGCTATTTTGGATAGTTCATCTCATGAATGACGGAAGGAACGCATAAACAGAAAAAGAAAAGACAATAAAAACAAGTTGTACAAACGAGTACTGCTACAGGTCATCAACGCCCCTGACCTTCGACTTCTTCTGTAAGATTGCTTGTTTCAAGCCTCCAACAATTTGCTGCCGACGCTGGGTCCTCGCCTTCCACTGAGCACTCTCCTCTTTGCTGACAAGATCGGTGGTGTTTTCGGCGCTTCGCAACCTGCTAGCTCTCGCCGACCCATTGATGCTAGAGCGTAAATTCAGGCCCCACGAGGCGGACTCCGGCGTGTGATACGTGCTAATGCCTCCGTCGATGGATCCACGAGATCCGGGAGTCGTAGGAAGTCTTCCTAGGGCCTTTCGCGGGGTGGTAAAGGGGGACCCTTCCCGACTAGCAGGTGAGGCAGTTGTATCGATGCCTAGTTTCTTGAGTTGGGCTTCCAGAACATCGATATCACCGCTCTTATTTTCGGCCATGTTCATCATCGTAGCGATGGTAGAGGTCACAGCCTCCACAGTTGGGCGCTTTGTCGATGCTCGCAGGGTACTATCGGAGCGAGGAGCCTCCGCAATCCGCGCGCGCAAGAGGGACACGGCGGACTCCAGATCTGCCAGTTTCGCTTGAATGTCGGTGGAAGCGGATCGAACATCTTGCTGCAAGTTGGCTTGCTCCGCCGAGAGTGGAGCTGAAACAATGGCTCCCACGTCGGTGTGGGCATCAAGGGTCTTGCGAATACTAGCACATTGACCTCGAAGGGTGAGTATATCCTTACTCAGCAGGTCTTGACAGCTCTTGATTTTTTCCTCCACTCCCTGCACGCGCTGTCTTTCTAAGAGAGCGGCAAGCAAGACTACCGCATCATCAAGCTTTTCAACCTGTTTAAGACGCAGATCCTGATCTTGAATATCAGCGGGGTCATCACCCTCCAGGGTTTGAATCCAGTCAGAGCCCTCGTCTTCTTCCTGGAAGAGAAGGAATGAGGACAAGGACCGCGCGTTAATTCCAAGGGTGTCAACCATGGAGTTGATATCACGGTATAGCTTCTCGATCTGGCCGGGAATACCAGGCTTGCTGGTTTCGCCGGTATAATCCTGATGAGGAAGGAATGGATCCAGGGTTGGGACAGGTTCCACCGGTCGAGCTAGATCAGCATGCAATCTTTCATCTTCATCGTCAGAAAGAGACAAGGCCTCCTCCTCGCGTTGGGTTTGGGCTCGCACATGAGCTTTTTCCTCAGGTGTATGTGAAGATGACGGTCTGTGCAGGTTTTTCAGTCTAGCAGACGATCCCAAAGATGCCTTGCGTGCAGCGAGAGCTGTTCCAGGCGGTTGGGTCTTGGGCTTAAACTGGATTTGGTTGAAACCGCCTCTGACCGGACTTGGGGACCGTGGGGATTCATTGTTGGTGCGATTTGCAGGAGGCAAGAGGGGTTTGGGAATCTCTCCAAAGAGCTGACGAGGTGGTTGTTGCTGAGGCTGATTCGAGTGAGATGCTCGAGAGAACAGGCCGCTAAATGGACTTTTGGCGGACGGTTCGGCCCCAAAAGAACTTTCCGGGGTTATCTTGGGGGTTTCTTCGGTTGCCTGTTCATCCTCATCCGGCTGGCTAACTTCATGCGTGATTTCCTCTCCACTATCGGTGAAGTCAGATTCATCCGCATCTGAGCCGTCAGAAAGCTGTTCATGTTCCTCCGACAGATCATCCGCTTGGCTTGACTCTTCAGGTGCTCGTGGAAGTGGTGCCTCCTCGGCTTCGTCCTTCTTAGCCTTTTGCGTGAAATCGGGTGGTAGGGGGGCTTCCTCAGGTGTGTCCTTTGAAGAGTCCTTGGTCGTGAAATCTGGTGGAAGGGGAGGCTCTCCACCACTTTCTTTCAAGGCTGATTTCTTTGTAAAGTCCGGGGGAAGAGGAGGTTCTCCTCCAGGCTCCTTCGGAGATGGTTTGGGCTGGGAAGTGAAATCAGGAGGTAGGGGCGCATCGTCAATGGAGCTCTTCGACACATTGGATGATGCAGATGTATCGCCCGGCCCATAGACAGCTCTGCTGGTCGAATCAGGAGGTAATGGAGCTTCCATGTGGGTGTTTATAGGTGTGCTGTCGATATCGGTCGATGGCTCCGTCTTAAATGTTGGGCTAGGGACGACCGTTCTTTCTGATGGCGGCGAGAAGGAGGAAGATGGCGACTTCTCGGTAGACGAACTTCCTAACAGTGCGAATGGAGACTTGGAGGTCGGTTGCGTGCCAAAAGGATTCTGGGCTGGGGGTTTAGAACCAAAGAGCGATGATGGCGCAGAAGCTTCGATCTTGGAGGGTGCCCCAAAAAGTGCTGGTGCTGGTTGCTTGGCTTCAGGCTTCTCGGGCTGGGAAGCAGTAGGTTCATCTTCCATATCATCCATGCTCTCTGTCGGCGGGCTACCCTTGTTGGGCGTTGAAACCATATCATCCAAAGATCCTCCCAGAGAGAACACTGATCCTGATGGCTTTTCTGATTTCGGGATATCATTTATAGCACTACCATCGCCTTTGAAAGAGGACTCAATCTTGAACCGATTCGAACCCAGTCCGAACAAGCTCTTTGACTCTTCGGTTTTCTGTGTAGAGAATGACGTGCCTGAAGTGTTCTGAGTGCCGAAGACCGACTCACCCGAAGGCTTACCAAATGGGCTTCCTGCGGCGGGTTTACTGAAAGGGGACTCTGCTGGCTTTTGCGAGGCAAGGCTTGCGAATCCACCGGTAGTCCCGGCGTTCGCAAAGGATCCGAAGCCACCCCCGGAGCCTCCCGAGGCTCCAAAAGAGGGTGCGCCAAAGCCCTGTCCAGAAGTTGACGGCTGTCCGAATCCTGGCTTCGCCCCCATGGCTCCGAAACCAGACTGACCAAACTGAGGCGTAGTTTTGCCAATCGCGCTGGGGGTGCCAAATGAGGGAGTCCCGAAAGAGGGAGCCCCGAGGGCGGACTGCTGGCGCATGCCCAGTGCGGAAGGGCTACCGAATGCCGGTGCTGCAGCAGGCTTACCGAATGGAGATGTACCGCCTAAAGCAGATGGACTACCAAATGCCGACTGCCCGAAAGCAGGCTGTTTGGTAGGTTGGGCCGGAGAACTCAAGGCGGGAGAAGGTTGGCCCTGCTGAGGTTGAGAAGCATCGACAGAAGTGAGACCATGATAGGGCAACTTCTGGCGAATAGCTTCGGAATATATGAACCACCAGGATGAAAGGATCCCGTCATTGTTCAATAGCAGTAAGTTTGGTAGAGGAGTCGAGCTCTCTGCAATGTCTTCGCCTTGGATAGGAGCGATCACGATATCTTTGCTTGACAAGTCGATGCCTAAGCCAATGACTGTAGTTTCATCGACTGAATCCTTTAGCGGCAGCGAGGCTCTTTTTGTGTCGTCATTCACCTCAGTCGTGGTGAACAGTCCTACAGTCCCCTTCGCAGATTCATCGCTAGCGAGAGGCTGGTCTGACCTGGTAATCATCCCGACGTCGGTCGATGCAGTGGAGGAGACGATCAAAACATCTTTGAGGTGGGGCTTGTAGTCTCTAAGGCGTGCGATGAACTGGTATGCGGGGGCACGTTTAAAGCCGAAGGGCGTGCACAGCTCGGGTAGTTTGCGAATCTGGAAAGGTGCTTGCTTCTTTCGCGTGATGATATAGTATGAGGAGGATGGTACCTGGCCCATGTCGTCTTCAGCCGCATTTGGGGTGTATACCATCAGAAAGATATCGTTTTCGAGCCACGCGATGGAGGACACTAAGCAGGACAAGGTCAGTCAGGGAAATAGATCTAGGAATTAGATCATCCTCTACATACCATGGCAATCCCCTTCGAGATCAGATGGACGCGGGATAATGTCCTTTTGAGTGCCATCCGGAGTCATTTGCGACCCTGTTCCATCCGCAAGTCCGGCCACTAGTTGCTTTCCTTTGTTACTCCAGCACATGGAACTAACTCCGCCTTTCAAGATCTGTCCATTTGGCCCAGACAGCAAGTTTCCAGCTTTGAGGTCGGCAATAAGAAGTTCACCATTGTTCGTAACAAGCGCAACAAGCGATGAATGGGTATCGTCGGACTGCGCGGGGTTCGGGGCGAGAATCCGGAAGGTGGCATTATTTGAAGGGATAGACAAAGCCGGCTGCGCGTTGCCTGCCGTTAGGCTTGCAGTTTCGTAAACGATAAGCTGGGGCCCGTTTTCTGTTGCCACTACCAATGCGCTTTCGCCAGACACGAAAGCGATGTGAGTCGGCCGCGCCGGAAGAGGGATTGTGGCCTGTGGTTGGAAGGGCTTAGTCTTCACTTTACCCTCTCCAGTGGGCGCGGCGGTGGCGCTTCTGATCGCATCGGATGAGGCAATTATCAAAAAATCCGGTCCAGCACCAACAACAACGCCTTTAGTGGGGGCGACGGCAAGAAGGGAACTCGTTGGGGATGGAAGAGCATCCTCGGGCCAAGGGGTGGGAAGTAGTCTGATGTTGCTGTCGCCGGAAACGCCTTTAAACCCGACTTCCTGTATTCTTATGTTAACGATCATGGGAGTCAAGCATATTGTACCTGACGACGTACCTCTGCAAAGACATCAGGGAGCTCTGGCCCCAGTTCTGCTGGGATATTACCCCCAGCGGGGCTGGACGCAAAGCCAAAAGCCATTCTGAGTCGGTCAACGTCGGTAGAGATCGAAGGATGACGGTCGCCTAAGGATCACTGATTCGGTGAAGCATGAGGGGAAGATGAATTCGCAGGGGCAGAGAAGCGAGAGAACGGCGCTGGAGGCCTTGGGGTCTCCGGTTGGATAGCTTCCAGGTGCGCGCAAAAATCTGGAGGACCTTCCCTCGAGGGAAGGAGTGAATCGAAGAAGAGCGATGTCCAGTACCCAGAAAAGCAAGGAATAAACCAGCAGGATGGGGGTCTTGAAGCGCGGCCCGATGGCTTCGTCCGACGCCACTGGAAGGGGGGAAGAGAAGTAATAGATGAGATGCAGCTGGGAAGCGTTCAAGAAAAACAGCGGGAGCTCATGCGTGATGGAGCGTCTGGGCGGGTCACCGGCGGCGGTGGCCTTAGGCAACCCACCCGAAGGCAGACAACGGGAGGAGCTTCGTCACTCCAGTTCAACTCCGTCCCGTCCAGCTCTCTCTCCTCTCACTCAACCTCGCTGCCCCATCCTCATCCACGATTTCTCCTCGTATCGCCTCTGTGTGCCCCGCTCAACCATCAGGGTAGCTCGGTCCTAGCTCATTCGCATCTTTCCCTTCCTTTCACCGCTGCTCCTGCCCCCTCGACGCCGCCTCCCACGCCGTCATCATGACCGGCTTCGATTTCTCCAACTACAACCGCAACACGGCCCTCCATGCGAGGGGTGTGCCACTGCCCAAAGCGACAAGCACCGGTACCACTATCGTGGGCTGTATCTATGACAATGGTGTCGTGGTATGTCCCCCGCAAACATCGCACTGATCTGCCAGCTATGGTCGGGAACACTGACAGCTTGGTTCTCACCCAGATCGCCGCCGATACCAGAGCTACCAGCGGCCCTATCGTCGCCGACAAGGTACAATCAACCATCGCACCGCTGTCCTATTACACACACACACTCTCTCTCTCTCTCTCTCTCGCTCTCTCTCTCTCTGCTACAGCGAAACACCTGCTGAGCGTATGGCTGACTTTCATGATACCCTCAGAACTGCGAGAAACTGCACTACATCGCCCCCAAGATCTGGTGTGCAGGAGCCGGTACTGCCGCCGATACCGAATTCACTACCGCCCTGATCAGCTCCAACATTGAATTGCACTCCCTGTCGACGGGCCGGCCCCCACGAGTAATCACCTGCATGACGATGCTGAAACAACACCTCTTCCGCTACCAGGGTCACATCGGTGCGTATCTGGTGGTCGCAGGCGTGGACCCCACGGGCGTCGGACTCTTCACGGTACACGCCCACGGATCGACCGACAAGCTCCCCTATGTGACCATGGGGTCTGGTTCACTGGCGGCGATGTCCGTGTTCGAGTCAATGTGGAAGCCAAACCTCGACAAGGATGGGGCCGTGGCGCTGTGCGCAGAAGCCATCAAGGCGGGTATCTTCAACGATCTCGGATCCGGTAGCAACGTCGACGTCTGTGTCATCCAGAAGGACCAGCCCACGCAGCTGCTGCGCAACTACCTGCGTCCCAACGAGCGTGGCCAGAAGGAGCGCGATTACCGCTTCCCCCAGGGCGCGACGGCGTATCTCAACCAGAAGATCATGAGCAAGGAGGACATGAAGAAGTATGTCACAGTCGAGGAAGCGTCCGGGGACCCCAATCTCATGGAAGTGGATTCGTAATCGGGGTAGGGAGTAATTGGAAGAATCCGAGCTTTGTTTTTTTATGTCTACTTGGGGCCATACATGAAGAAATTACATGATGAACACTTGCAGCTACAACTTTGTATTATTTACCATGGAGTAACCTGCCTAACTACCTGCCGTACTTCGGTAGGAAGGGTGTACGGTAGGTAGGTACAATCATGTTTCGATATATGGGTTGCTGTATAGCCCTCCCGCCATCGCACACCGCTCCCTTAACGAGAACGGCCCAAGCGAACAGGCAGGGTCGGGTATATCTACAACACAGCAATATGCTATTCACAAGACAGGGTAATCTATATATACATGCTGAAGCTATCCGACGTCTATCGATATTGTACAGGAGAAAATCAACACACCTAATCATCCTTCCCCACCCGGCTCCGGCCTACCTGAGGTGGCTCCATAAGAGCAGTGGACACCTCAGCACCCTCGAATCGTTTCACGGCGGCGGATATGAATTCATACTTCGTCGGAGAGATACTATAGCCCTCACGCCGGCATCGCGCGATCCCAGCATGGTACATAGCGCGAACAATGGCAGGCCTAATCGGGGCATTATGGCGCAGAAGGAAGGCATACAACCAATGGACAAGGGCATATGCGCGGGGAGGGCTGAGACTCTTGGAACACGAGATAGAGATGGCCAGGAGATGGATCATTTCCAGTGCGGCATGAGGGTCGGGGTTCCCTGCAGTCCGAGGTTCAGGGTAGTACCGGACGAGGGCCTTTTCAGATGGGTCGGGGATGGGCTTCCAGGACATGGCCAACGCGATCTTCAGAGGAGTGTGAGAACGGAGAATACGAATCAAAGTCCAGACCTTCTTTGAGTCGCCCGTCCTTGCCAGCTGGAGACTTTGTTCAATGAATGAAGGGCTTGTGACATCAATTTGTCGGACCATTTTTTCGTATTCGGAGAAGCACCGCGAGACCATGGAATTGTACGCGTCAATATTGGCGAAAGTGTCTGCAAAGGAGACTTCTGAGGTTTCAAGGCTCCCCAGCATTGCCCGAGACGCGCTGGTCAAGTTTCTCTTGGCTTTCAGTTCAACGGCCAGCATAAGCATGCCATTATACGGCATACCGAGGGCATGAATATCGGTCATGAGGTTGATGATCAAATCGCTCTCCGTCTTGATTCCAAGAAGAGACTCGTAAGTCGTCAGAAGCTGCCAGACAGGCATGTCCGTCGCCCGTTGATCCGGTCTCCAAAGTGGTCCTTGGGGAAGGTTTTGGCTAAGTGTCCGCAGCGTCCAGAGACGGATGAGAATTTGACGTTGCGATGATATCTTGTGGGACTGGGTCGTTTGCTCGACAGCTGGCGACGGTATATTAGCCCAGACCGAAGATCTCACAATGTCCTCAACATTTCGAAGTCTTCTTAAGCAGTGCTGCCACCGCTCCAACATATGACATCGGTCAGTCGAAAGCAATCCTTCCGTGATTGATATTATCTGACTCGATCCCATCTCAGGTGAAAGCTTTCGCAGTAAAGCATTGGCATAATCGCCCTTTGGCCGAAACCGCGAGCCATCGGGTGATTCCAGCCATCGCTCTATGAAAATAGGCACCCAAGAACAGCTGGAGGAATTGGCACATTGGGTGTTGATGATGATTTCTTTGGCAAGAAGGAGAGCGTCATGTGTTGGGGTTTTGGAAAGTATGCCCAGCCACACATTGATAACGTCTTCGCTCAAGTCGTTGTATCCATAAACATCACAACGGCCGATAGCGCGCCACATCGTTTTATAAACCTCGAGCAGAGCTATTATATCCTGCTTCTGGGCTGTGCAGGAAGCAGAAAAGAGCCTAGAAAGCACCGTCAAGATATCTGAGAGCTCAGAAAAAGGCAGCTTCCCAAGCTCGAGGGCTCCAGAAATTGTCCGAAGTAGGGCGCGTGGCAATGGCTGGCCTGTCTTTCGACATGTGATCCGTTCAACTGCACGAAGATAATTGCCAGCACCATGTATGTTCAAGAACGGGTCGTCCAAAAACATCAAGGCTTCACCAAGAGCGGATTCGTCCGTAGCCACAAGCGAAAGTAGGTGATCGAAAATAAGTCGACTGTAAAGTGGCTGTCGCTGAACATCTATCCCGAAATGACGAACTAGGTCCCAGACATCCTTTAGAGCCTGACAGCTTGTCAATTCGTTGCGAAATTCATGTTCCAGTGCAGCACCATCTGCCAACCAACGACTCGATCCGACATCCAGGCTCACATCGACGTTCTCATCGTAGAAGGGTATTCGGGGAGCAGGCGAGCCCATAGAATAGAAACCTGAAGCCGAAGCTAGAAAAAAGAAACATTAGCCTCAGTCCTTGATCACCATCACTAAACTCATATCTGCCAGAAGACTCATATCTGCCAGAAGGCTCTCTCACCTCCAGTATCCATCGGCGCTTTCCGCGATTGCCCATCACTCCATTTCATATGCTCTCGCCCATTGCGACCAAACAAGCAAGCAATATCATCTGGAGGCCCGAAGCCAGCCATACCCGCCAGTGCTGTATTCCTCCGTTTAGCCAGACGTCTGCGCGCCTCTAACGGACCGGGCACTCGGCTCTCATATCGGCGTTGGCTGTTGGCGAAGCGCCGAAAGCTTGCGGCGAGCAAGTCCTCGCTGATCCAGACATGGTCGAGAAGACCATGCGAGGATGGATTGATCGCATGCCTATAGGCATGTCTGCCGAGAGACATGGGGACAGGAAGCTCATGCGACCGCAATTGAGCCTGTGAGCGATGAGGGATTGACAACACGCGGGCGGAGCTGGAGGAACTTGAGGTTGTCGAAGTGGAGGTCCGACTAAGACATGACTAAGCATGTTTGTGAAAATGACACCTGAGGCAGAAGAACCAGACCCATTTCAACACGGCCAGGGGATAACTTGATGAAAGGAGACCACTTTGCAATTGCTTGGTGTATGGCCTTAATTAACGAATTTTGAGGTCGTGAAACTTTTTTGCGGTCAATGGCCATGACCGTAATCTTGCGGTCGATTGCAGTAGCAATATGGTTCCATTTCCCTCACAAATAGTAAATAGTGCCTAGAAGCTCTCATTGTATAACTCGTACCTCAGCGACCAGGTAGGTAGTGATCGAGGTAGCTAGTGAAATTTTATATCTATCATATAAACATTGTGAATATAAGAAATTTCGCTTTTCCATGCAGCCCTCTCCTGTCAGTGGTATCTTATGCTAATGCACGCCAATTAATCGCAGAACACAAGGACAAAGGAAATTTATGCAAAATGAAGAAGGAAAGATTTTCAAGGGCAAGGCGTCGCATCATTGTAGACGCGACAGTTCATGATGTTGCCTCGCCAGGATGCGGTTTTCTCCCTGTCACCACGTAGTAATCCAGATAGCTGTGCACCTCGCGGTTCTGGATCGCCTTCCGGACATCGACCAAGAAGACTTCGATCTCTGGCTTCGACCAGCCTAGAGCAGTGAACGGCTTATATGACCACCCTGCCACGGCTTCCAACCAATTTTGCTCGTTCCAGGAACCGATGTTCTTTTTCTGCGGATCGGTGGGCCAGGGGTTGGTGGGGATCTTGGTCACACGCTGCTCGACATCGACGAAGCCAACCTCTCTCATCCAACGCGCTATCCGATGGGCGATCCGGAACTGTCGGGGTGGATCTGAGGCGTGTCCAGCACGAGTATTAAGATCACACCAATCTTGCAGGGGATAGGCGCTGAAGGAGTCCGGGTCCTCCGGGGGCATGGTCCCATCGTCGCACTTGGGTTTCGTGTCGAACTCGTGGCACTCGGCGTATCCGCCAGGCTTGATATGTTTAAACATCTTTCGCAGTAGGTCTTTGAATGACGGGAAGCCGCCCGACAGGTGTGCTGTGTGAATCAAGTCAAAGTGATCGGGACCCCAGAGCCAGTCGTCGTCTATCGCATCGTCCACAAGGAAGTGGACATTTTCGGGGACTTCTGTGGGCTGGACTGGTGAAAGGTCTGTGCCGGTGATTTCGGCGGAAGGGAAGACCGATGCTGTCAGGAGTCAGTCTCTGGGATTGGGATGTATCTTCCTTGATGTGGGAAGAGGGGACCTACCCAACTCGATGGGCCATATGCCTGACCCGGTACCGATGTCGAGAATCCGGCCGGGGTTTTGCAAGGGTGCGAAGAATAGTTTCCCTTCGTTGACTAGCTTCAACATATGATGTTGCATGTCTAGTCGGTCTAGCTCTTGTTCATCGTTTGGGTATATGTATGCTAAATTTTCTTTGTCAGCTCAATCAAGGACAATGGCCATCATGGAGGGTCACCATACAGCCTTCATGATATTTATGATATCGTCTCCCATTTTCCATGGGATAATCGGTCACACTTGCAGTCAATGACTGTGTGTCACTGCCAATCAAGTGTTAGCATGCGTCAATGATAGGAATAGTTCTTTGCGCCCTCTTTCCCATGGAAGAACAAGAAGGGAAGTTCCTGGACATACTAATCACGACCCGATTCCTGAGACATGTCCGGTTAGCATCAATTGCGAAATGGTATTTAGCAAGACAGAAAAAATGGCCAGATCCAAGCGGTTAAGGGAAAGACAGGAAAGGCTGGGTCAGGGATCAAGAAGATGGTGGATGTCAAATTCTGAACGGTAATTGACCATGCCAGGCAGGGACCACGTAAACTGGGGCATAAAGGACGCTTACATCCGACCTCTTCCCCATTGCTTTCACCTAGGCTCCGTGAGGTTCGGAACCCGTTCAAGTGGGGGGGATAAGAATAGTGCCCAAATCAGGAAATGGTGACGGAGTCACCGGTGTGAACTTAATGGTGGGTATAAATAATGCACCCCCAGCACACTCAGATCGATGGTCCCGAGATCACCAAGAATAATTTGGTAGCTATGAAAATCGATAGCCAGGGTCTACAGCGCGCAGCAGAGTATGCACGAAGGGAACAGATAGAGTGATAGTAGGTCTGGTGGCGAGAATAGTAGTAGTAGTACTCCGTAGTAGAAGTAATAAGCGCGGCTCATGCACCCCTCATGTACAAATTAGAACGCACGACATAGGATCTGATAGATTCGGGGACAGATCGGGCGAGCCTCCAGTGTATATTAATATTGAAGCGCTCGTCAGATTTTGGACCGGGCGACAGGGGTGAACCAAGATTGTGGGTAGACAGGTAGGATTAAGATGGCCACAGCGAGTCGGCTGGCTTTTTCCTTTCCCTGAACCCGACAGGCCGGATTAAGTTTGACTTTAGCAGGATTGGGAGGGGGGAGTGCTAACCTCAAAAGGTCGGGATAAGGATAAAGACATGGGAAATTTCCAGAAAAAGAAATTCGCCGGATCGAGAGGAAATTCATGAAAACAACAATCATAATCATCAGACGGACGAAAGATTCAACCCCGTCGAAATGAGGGAGGAGGGGGGGTGTACGAGTAATACCAGGGTTGATACCTCTGGGACGCTTACTAGGACATGGTCCAGTAGGGTGGAGGGAACCGAGCGATCATTAGCTGGTCGAGGGGGAGTGGACACGGTGCTCTGTCCCTGAGGGGGCTCGCCAGAGGAAGTTTAAACCCGCGCAAAACATGCCAAATAACCCACTCATCATATTTTACCAGTTTCGGGAAGTGTCAAGTGGGAGGGAACCAAATGGGCGGTTCGGGCGGTGGACACCGTCGACACTACCCGGTGCTAGTTGACCAGTATCGACAGACCGTCGGCGTAGCTCGCAGGGGGTGGAGGGGGCCACCAGCAATTTCTACTGGTCGGGAAGCTAGGAGAGACATCCCACCTTACCTAGCTGGGGACGTTTCAAATCCCTAGAGGGACTTTTGGAAAGGGAAATCCCGAGACTCGCATGTCCGTCCGTCGGAAGGTTTGCGATTCTGGGACGCTGCGGCAGTCCCCGTAGAGGATGGTTCGTCATCCTGCCTGCTCGACCGAGTCTGGAGGGGGCTTTTAATTTCCCCAGCACAGACACAGTCCAACCCACTCGGTCGGGTACCTAGGTACGGTCGAGGTACGACCTAGGTACTGGGCGGAGGACGAGGCCTCGTGAGGACACCCCTGGTACTTGCCAGGTTAGGTAGGAGAATGGGAGTGTCCGGGTAACTCCCGGGTACCTGGTCCCCCCCCATTCCTCCTCCTCCCCGCACATGTCCCGGTACCTACACCTCCTGTGTACCATCGACCTTCCTCCATATCTACATACAGGCAATAATAGGACCAGGAGCCATGGCAGGAAAAACGTTCCTCGACCGGAGCTGATGGCTCAGCCTGTGGGTGGCCCCAACTTTCCAGGCATGGTCCAGAATAGAATCCCGTCCGAATGCCTATTCCAAAGTCTCCTTTCCACTGGGTCCGGATGAAACTAGGGGCGGGTGTCCCAGACTACCGGAGAAACCGCGTGAACCAGAACACTGCCATGGCTCCGACGCCCTGTCAGCTCCTCGTAGTTGGGTCTCAGGATGGCCCCCGTGATGGCTACAACCAACGGGGGCTAAGACTGATGGTCTCTGTTCGGTCAAGCAAATCCTGGTGCTGAGCAGCGGCCCGTGTGCGCCTAATCTTAACCCTGGGTCGACAGGATGGCAGGTGGAGGAAAGTTAATGTGCGCCGACGGTCTGAGAATTTGTCACCCGTCTACCTGATACCGACCAGTCTGGTCGGGGAAGAGAACTCCAGGCCTTGTACTCTTAGGATATCCGCGAGGTCTCCAGTCGGTTCCAGCACGCACCACCACCGAGCGATGGAAGGCGGACGACGACACCAGAATCCTTGACGCGCAACGATCATCATTCGGGTAGGTCGTACAAGAGGATCCTGACCAAACCGCATCAGGGATCTTCACGTAAAAACTGGGACCCAATGACTGATGGTGCCGTCCTGCTGGAAATCCCATCCATGGTTCAGACACTCCCCTATTATCCGACTGGGCTGAGCTCCGAGGATAATGAATGCACTGCATGCATTTTGCAGCACCCCTCGCCTCCCCAGAGGCTCCTGACTGGTCCCTCCGCGGCGGTAAATGACCGCTGCTTCCAGACATTCCGATCAAAAAGCAAACATGCGGTGCACGAGAGGGGTTTTCCTGACGTACCTATGTACAGGCAGATGGATATTTGGTATGTGCCTCGTACTTGGTACCTGCAGTCCTTCGCAAGATACTAAGTACAGAGACACCTTTTGCGGGCCCGGGATGTAAGGCCATGACCAGAAATACCATGGGCCCTCCCCGATACCATTCTCATGGATGGACGGCTGTATCCAGTCTGTCGGGATCCCAGACCCACCCGGCTGGGAGCCTTCCATCCGGTCCTCCACTTTTTCTGTCCCACCGAACTGGCCGAGCCCCGGCGGTGGCCCCCTATTGTAGCCCTCCCTCGTCATCACTCTCGTGACTCTGGACTGTGTACATACGGAGTACAGTACGGACTCGGGTATGATGGGGACCATCGTGGCCGGTCGCGAGCCTCCGTCACCCTCGAAAGGACAATCCCCATCCTCATAACCTCTCGACCGGATTCAGCCCCCAGTGGCCTACGTGGGTTGCGTATAGTGAGCAGACGCCACCTCGAGGGTTGTCTGGTTACACCCGGCGCCTCCCATACTCTCTTCAGAGGGGAGGCTGCGGTGCGCTGGTGCCAACAATGCGGTCGAGCATTATCAGATGCTATTCGTCATGGACGTCATACCGAGAGAAGGGGGGGCGCTCTGTAGCCGTATGGTCGCCGTCTGTTTCATTATTATGTGTTCCGGTGGACGCATGGCGGCTTCAAGGTTCGATCGTCGCCCCGCTCAGGAGATTTGTGGCCTCAAGGAAAGCAGGTCGCTCAGAGGAAATGAAACTTGGTGGCCTATCCCTTCTGTTGGCGACAACCATTCCCCCAAACAAAGCATGTTTGTCAGTGACATGTGTAACCGAATCCAGACCCCTGCATGCGCTATGGACACTCAATAATGGATCGTTACTGGAACATCAAATTAATTCATCCCATTGATATCTACTATTCCTAGGCCGCAAATAATATGTTCGACAATATCAGGTGTTCCCTGTGAACCCCGGCGCGGATGCGAGGTATCTCACGGCTCAGTCGGCCAATACCGTCTCCCTAGGCTCTTCACAACGACAAAGCATGTATCTTTGCTCCCTTGTGAACATCACAGAGTGATTCATTGGTACGAAAAAGACCCTAGTGGTAGGCCTCATTTGTCCCAACCCTACGGAGTAGTACTCCGTACTGTTACTGCTACTGCCATTGGTTTGGTTACAGGATGATCTCCGTCTGTGTTTCCAGCCGTTCTGTGGACTCAGCGTGGAGTTTCCATTACCTCATTCTACTTGTACCACTCTTCCTTCTTCAGAACTCGAAAGAAACGACCGAGATCTCTGGTAGCCAGTGGTGACATTGGAGAGAGGAGAGCCTCTTCTTACCCTTCTTGGGCTCTTGTACCACCATTATCTCGCTTCCATGTGTCCGGGCAACTTCGCGTTTCGTGGACCATGATTACCGGGTACATCCCGGTAGCTGGCGACTTTAGTGTTGGGTCACCGCACGCAATTGTTCAGCCACCAGGCGAATTCAATCCCCCAAAAATTCAGTCAACACCACAAGACTGTGACGCACCATGATAGAGTCGACTACGCTACCTAATCCTATCTTTAAGCTTATTTATCTCTTATCGGAGCCCTCAGATCAACCCCCTCCCAACAGCCAGTGGCATACCTACATGGAAAATCATCTCGGACGCTAGGACGGAGTCCGGCCCATCGCCCGACAGCTTCTTGTGCGGCAAATGCGAGCACGAAAACCCGGCTTCATGGAGAGAATGCTCCCATGCGCGTGTCGAGAGCTCCCCGATGACCTTGAAAGAGCATTCCATTGATATTCATAGCATGTCCCCTCGTAGTAAGAGGGTCTCGGGGTCTGTTTAGACGTCGCCGAGGCTGTCGGGGTCGCCGGTGATGAGCACGAACCAAACAAAAGAGGATGAATCCGAGTGGAGATTGGATGGATCATCTTGAGCAGCCCTCGGGGTTTGGAAATTGACATGGAGAACCCAGCCCCATTGAGCCTTCAGGCCACTCCTGTGGCAATTATGGAGAACGACGATCCCGGGCATGGCATGATCTCCTTGCCGGTCGAGGGGACTAGCCACCAAGAAAGTAGTACCTTCGTATTCATCCGGTCTGTTTTTCTGCTCATAACACGAGCAAGACTCTTTTCCGGTCAGTCAACTTGTCCACAGTCTTCCAGGGAGCAAGGAGGCCAGCCAAGCAGTTCCGTCCCTGAAGACTTCGACGGGAGCTTTGGTCGGCAGCAATCAAACAAAGAACCAGAGCGAAAACTCCGGCTTGCCTCCTCCTCTCTGTCCCCTCGTGGGCCACCACGCAAGCCTTCTTCACCAGGAAACCCAACCACAAACACCATGATACCATGTCCATGAAGGAACCAGGACACCAAGTCGGAGGCACCGAAACGCAGACAACGACGCCCTCCTGACTTTCGACTCTTCACTCGGAGGTTTTCCATCCGGTAATTTCTCTCATATTCTTCCGAGAACTTCCTTTTCCATGCCCTCACTAGCGGTGTGCGCGCGGTGGGGTGGAGTATAACACGCCTATCACTGGATATTCAGACGGCCCCTTGTTCCCGTGTCCGCAACAGAACGGGAGGAGTGATGCCACGTTAGCAGTCATCGTAGCAGCACTTTGTCTCAGGTACGTAAGACGACCTTGGCTATTCGGATCATCCCCGTGGCACACAGCGGGTTGGATCTCCCAGTCAACAAAGGTGCCCCCGGGCCGTATCTGAGCAACGATCAACCCCACTCAATACCTACACACGCTGGCGGAGTCATTGTCTGGGAGGTTGTCTTGGTATCAACGCCTGTTGGTGACACGACTATTCTGATCCAGACGCGCTAATCCTTCGTGCCGTGCCTAACTCCGGGACCTCCACCTTTCCATGAGATGGAAGGGAAGAAAAATACCATATTTTGTAGCAGAAATCATGATGCGTGATGTGCCCTATCTCATATTATCACCTCTTGTATAATGCATGTGCCAACTGGATCTTTCTGGGACTCACGTGCTGGAGCTTGGGGTTAATATCCTCCGTACCTCCTGTCGTGATCACGGAATCAGGGTTTAACCGACGCAAGGTGTAAGGACAGAACTCTGCAATGCTTTCCCAAAAGAGAGAATGCATCTCTTTAGCCCATCTCATGCATCCTCTCGATCGATTTGTCATACGCTGCCATCTTATCGGGTTCTATGGAAAGGCCCCATTCCCAGACACGGCCTTCTATCGTTGTCCGGCGCGGATTCGGCAGGTCTTGCCTCATAGGTAGCTATCATGCAAAATACGATCTGGACTGAGATGGAATGAAAATCAGTCTCTAAAGGGAATTTGTCAAATCTGGAAAACAGTGTTCTGTCCTCGATCTGTTTACAGCAAACCGACTTTTTTTGTCTTTTGAAAGCTGACGTGATGCTCGAGGCAAGATCTGGAATGATGACTCTTCCACTACGACATCTTAAGAAAATGGCTGTATTGACGAATTTACGGAGTATTGATGGTTTGCAATCAATTCGCACAGGCTACTCCTGACATCAAAATCGCCCATCCTCCCTGCCGCTCCCTTGACACCACCTTCAACGCCAAGCATCCCCTCCGATTTTCCCTCCCACATCTCCTCCTCTGATCATCTTCCAAGACCTGTACAAATTACAGAGTATAGAATAATACAACAATGACCCCTCGTTCAATCTCATTGTGTCTCCAGCCCCGATCCGATCGCCGCGCAAGTCTTCACACCTGCATGCCAGACCATGCCGATCCTCGGACCCCTGACTATGGAACTGGGTTCTGGACGGACACTCGCCCGCTCCGGTCAGTCGTAT
The DNA here is from genome assembly GCA_003719415.1 of Aspergillus olivimuriae. NCBI lineage: Eukaryota > Fungi > Ascomycota > Eurotiomycetes > Eurotiales > Aspergillaceae > Aspergillus > Aspergillus olivimuriae. The sequence goes on from RHLO01000288.1 coordinate 19,220, forward strand.
CGTGAGTCAGGACTCGTCTCGCGACCAAGTAAATGATTTGGAATTCAGCGTTGCAGCCGGCGACACGGTGGGGACTGGGTTTGCTGCCCGACCTAGTTGTTCATGGGGATCGATCTATTAAGCTTCATTTTTGACAAATACTTTTTTCGGGGCGTCCGGTGTGCGGGAGCCAATCAGTCGGCTGGGCGGGGGAGGCTTCCCATGGTCTTGGTACGTACCTCATAGATAGGACTCAATCCGCGGTGGCGTCTGTGTGATGCCAAGCTATGATTGATTGGTGATTTGGGTGGGCTATCCTTGGGAGAATTGACATAAATGGATTCGCTTAATTCTCGTGATTGAGTACGACTAGCCAGCATCCCCTGCTGTATAACCACATCCAGCCCTTCGACCTGTTCCCGCGCCAGATCAAAGGCCCAACCATCTGGAAGGCAGAGGAATAGCGACACAACCTGGAGAAATAGACCTCTGTGCTATAACACTCTGTGACCAGTATAAGACTGTGATTAAGGGTGCTGAGCTGTTAAGCTACCACAGGTTTCAGCGGTCAGAGCAAAGGATTATTGCATTCATCTATAAGCAGACGTCTACATTACCCTGAACACCAGATATATAGACATGAAGAATTCCCCTTAAGACCTAAGCACCAAGGTCGACCACGATCCGTTTCCCAGAAACAGACCCGCTTCGCAAAGTTTCCAACGCAGCATTGATTCCTTCCAACCCTCCATCGGCTCGAACAACCTCCGGCAGAGTCAAGGTAGCTGACTGCAGCAAGTTCTCCAACCACGTAACCAGGCTCTCACCAACAGCGGGTGCCGTGTGAAAGAGCTTGATCGGCACAGTGTGATACCGAATACCTGGATCTCGCTCCTTTGGCAGGCCAGTGAGGCCCAGTAGATGAGAATTGCCGGAAGAATCCAGTGCCATCTGGAGTTGAGTTGCAGTGTCCTTGCCAACGATGTCCACCGCATATCGCAATTTGCCTCCAGTCACACCACGGATGATTTCCACTGCCCGAGAAGTATCATGTCGATCCACTAGCAGATCGGCGCCAGATTGCAGAAGCTTAGCTCCATGCCGTGCGGCATCAGCTACGCAGATCACTCGCAGTCCCGCGAGTTTCGCCAGCTGTAGTGTGACTAGCCCGGTCGTTGTCGACGCTGTGGAGACGCTGTTAGAAAGATTGACAGCAGTGACGGATTTGATATCTTACCTCCCCAGATCGCAATCCAGTCTCCTCGTCGTAGCCGCTCGGATTCAGCCGAAGCAGCGGAGCATTCATCGTGAATGTCGGCAGGAATATCTTTCTGATCAAGCTGGCTGATAACTTTGACCAAATTCGGCCCCGGTGATTGTGTGATAAGTGAGAAGTCTAGTCCTAGGGAAACGCCAAGGGCCAGGGCTGAAGCGACGAAAGCCACTCCAACAGAGGCAGATGCATGAATAGAGGTTGAAGCTGGAATACGCGCCGCATTAAAGTCTGTGGCGACGGCATACTCTTGAAAGGCTGCTTTCCTAATGTCTCGGTAGTCCGTCGACGGCACCAGGACAATATCCCCCGCGCGGACACGTGAAGACTCATTGGGGGCTTGAAGAACGATCCCAGCTAGATCACGTCCGTTGATCCATGGCAGGCTGGGAATTCCAAAGTTGAATGCGCTTTAAGAAAACAAGGGTCAGTTTGGAGGGGTGAGCAAAGGGGAGATTCAAACTCACGGCGCTTTCCAGTCAACGGGGTTGAGGCCGATTGCAAGGACCTTTTGTCAAGAGGTAAGAAGACAAGATCAGGCTGTAGGACTAGGTGAAACAAGCTTACCTTGACGAGGATCTCCCCTGGATGTAAGATTGAAGGAACAGTGTGATCTTCCACCAGTGTGTATTCTTCGCGGACTCCCTTCAGAAGCAGCACCTTCTGCCTGGATTCGAAAGGCTTTGAGGCAGTGACCTTATTTCCTTGCTTGGCTGCATGGGAGGCATTAGAAGAAGGTTCAGAAAAAATATACCGATGAAAATTTGTGTGTTTCTTCTGCAGCTCTTCGAGCTGGAGGCAACTAGGGGTAGACATGATGCTTGGGGCTACTAATGCCATAATTAGTCCAACAGCCACAAGTTCAATACTAGACTCTATCTATATCTTCCCTAGATCTACCGGCCTGATGATCTTCTCGGGCGAGAAGTAAGTAGGCAATGCACGCTCGCAACCTTATTAGGGAGCGGGGAGCACATTGATATCAGCGCTTGCCCAAGGCATGCATAAGGGCCAAGGAACATCCATTGAGCGATTGGCCCGGAAGATCATGACGGCGTCTCAATAATCGAAGGATGTGGGCGTGAACTCGCGACATTCAGCCTATCACATGGCTTTGACACTCTGTCGAGATGCTTCTGGTTGCTCATGGTGGGCCCTAGATGGCGTGATAGTGAGCACTTACTTGGTGATCAGGAGAGGAGAAAGTATATCATATCTAATCATGATTGCAGTGAGAATAACCCGATGTTCTGTTTGATTGGGACATAATGCTGAGATATAGGTAAATCCGCGGCAGGGTTATGTCAGGAATGCGATAATTTGACAACATCAAGTCTAGCCAATCCACTTAAAAAGGATGTTAAGAAATCCATGTCTGAATCATTCAGCTCTTATTGTGTCTATCATTTCAGTCAATGGATGAATGTGAGGGTGCCTTTTTGACTCGAACTGATGTGTTCCGGGTTTGCGATGGCGAAATCCTGGAACCGCCACTTGACTCGCAAAGGTGCTCTGTTGCAGCTTGATGGCATTTACAACGCCTCGAAATAATTTGACGCGAACGACACATCCGGATAGAGTACGAGTATCAAATACAAAAAGTGGTGCAGGTTTCTAGCGGTATAGAAAATGCCAGGCACAAAATAGAGACTCAGCCACAGCTAGACAATCAACAAGGCGTGATGATTGAGGTCTCAGAAGGTCTTGAAAGATAATGCAAGAGCTGTCTATGGGAAAATAGTAAAGTTCAATAATAGTAACATTCATATGATGTACAAATACGTAATTGCGGGCATGCTTCACTGTACAGTATTATCGCCACAGTGATCGCGAAGTTTCATTTTCGACCTTATTTTGGAAGGGTCTTCGCTCTTGTCACTTACAGTTCCTAATATTGTTCTTCTGTAGTTCACAGTACGTGTACCACTCACTAATTAACATGACCTCACTCAAGTTGTGTCCATGTTGTCATAGTAACAAAAACATTACTAAACTAGCATGGGTCTGATGATCAGGAATAGCTACCATGACACAGAAGTCAGTCATACGTCCGCAAAGAATCTCAATCAAATGAGTGGGATCTCTTGAGTACAGTAACTATTTCCCTCAAGCATGCGAACCTGGCATTTCATACATGTTTGACAATAGATCAAGAGAAAACAAACTGTGGAAGACGAACATTAAGAGTCTCTCATTGCCCGAGATCTTCTGATTGTCTCGTTATGTATTTGGCTTAGAAGCGTCTTTGCTAGGTGCTGAGATATATTCTTACTCCTTTAGATGAATGTAGGTGGATAGGAGCCAATTAATTCTTGCCCAAGGAGAGGACCAGTGAAGTATTCGAAAGAGGGGGGGCCTGTCATAGATCAAAATATATGTTTCATGGCCCGTATCATTCTGTTGAAGCCATCCGCTTCCTCGACCATCACTGCATTCGGCACTGCACATTGCCTTCTATTATGTACGTTTTCTCCCGCCGTTTGGATGCTGTTTCAACATCTGCTTCCTGTTCTCATTGCTTTAACTACCTGTCTCCCTCTGTCCCTCGAACGGGGAGCAACGGTAGCTGGTTCTCTGCCTCGATGGATTCAGTTCCGCCCGACATTCCGCGGTCAGCGTACCTGAGGGCGGGTTCTTGGCGGGCTCTCTGTCATCCAGATTCTCCCCTTTCGTGTACTTATGGGGCATCTCACTCTATACAAGCCGACGGTATCCCCAAGAGGATATACATCCTCGGCTTTTGTAGACGACAGCTGGAATCTCAAGGGAAATGAGGGTGAAAGGCGATGGGGAATTGCGTTTCTGATTCTAAAAGAGTCCTTATGAAATGGACATCCAAGATCGAGCGCATAACCTCTTAGAAATGAGGTGTTAGGAATCAAGCCCATTGTTAAGCATGAGGGAAAAGCGAGAATGCCACAAATCAAATACTTTTAAATTAAGGAAAGCATATCTTCTGAAGGTCGATGGTGCCATGTGCATTGTTCACACCTAGCTTGCACTGAGCCGAGCCAAAACCCGCACATATCAGATGACTGCGATACTAACCGGCCTCTGTATAAATTACATTTTACCACACGGACCTTCCTCAGTGATAACCTTCAGCTCGATCCATAGCTCAACCGTGCAGATCAGTCAATGGGGTAATCCGAGAATCCTCTGATGCCATCTATATTCATGATGATGTGATGCGCTGTTGTATATAACGAGACCAACGCGTCTTCTTAGTATCAATTAAGCTCATAATCAGATCAATACCCCGGAAACCGCCTCTGTTAATTGGACTCACTCTTGACCAAAAACAATGACCACTACGCACGAAGCTGTCAATGACAGCCAAAAGATCGCAGGCCCAGTGGACATCGAGCAACAGGGAAATGCCGTCTCATTCACAGCCGAAAGACCTAGATCTCTCGGGGCAGGGGTGAGTCAATACAATTAGATTTGATATAAAATCTTACTGACACTGTCTGTAGTCGGCGCTGGCGTTGGGCGCATTCGGTACAACTCTGACAACCCTCTCACTGAGCCTGATGGAATGGCGGGGAGTCACTACCAACAATGTTTTTGTTGCCAATTTCTTCTTCATCGCTGCGTTTGGCCTGGTGGTCACCGCGCAATGGGAGTTGTCTATCGGGAATGGCTTTGCTTATACCGTCTTTAGCGCTTTCGGTAAGCCCTTCATTCTGATGTCGAGGTCAACGTATTAAATACTTATAATACTCAACAGGTCTTTTCTATGCAGGCTACGGTGCCTTGTTGACCCCTGCCTTTGGAATTACCCATGCATACGGCGATGACACGGTGCAGTATAACAATGCGGTAGGATTCTTCATGATCCTGTGGACAGTGTTTGTCTTCACGTTCCTCATTGCATCTCTGCCCAGCAATATTGCGTATATCTTGGTTTTCCTCCTTGTCGACCTTGGCTTCTTGACTGTTGCAGCAAGTTACTTTGCTGCAGCGGACGGTCATCCTGCATCTTCCACAGCGTTGAAGAAGTCGGGTGGAGTCTTCTGTTTTCTGGCAGGACTGGTCGGGTGGTATATCGTATTTCATTTGCTGCTACAGGACTCTCTTTTGGACTTACCACTCGGCGATACTTCACGATATTTTGGAAAGAAGAAGGGTTAACTGGGGAACTGATAGGGACACCACAAGATCCTTGTTACATACACCACACCACCTGTTACATAAGCCAACAAAGTTCCTAACATATCAACTCTCCGCCTTTTATATGAATTTTGTAGTACAACTACGAATTTTTGAGCAGGTTTTACTCATATACTACCTTGACAAGCTGCCATCTAGAATTATAGGGGTGTAACTTAATAGTGTGTCGATTTTATCGCAATTTAAGCACTTAAGAGGCTGCCCCTTTCTTGTTTCTAGTATACGCGTCCGCTAAGGCCAATACGTATGTCCTTCTTACCCATTTTCTTTAGCTTTCGATAAGGATCTTTGCACTCCTATGATAGCAGGTTCCTTGAGTTAGTTAAATCAAGGCTTGTTTTCAGCTGAAATAGGATTTGATATCAGTATAGGCCAGGTTTTATCTAGTTCTGTTGAAATCCACGGCGTTAATTAATGCTGACATAAAGCTTCGAGAATTCATGGTCTAGTGTGGAGTCAATCTTAGAAATTAGCCAATCATAGCTTAGGCAACGTGGGTGCTGCCCTAATGTGGTGTCTCTAACAACTCCCCGGTAAAGGGATATAAATGAGGTAGTTAGGTTCAATGTGTGGATATATAGTACGTGCTTCGTGAGGGGCTTCTCGGCTGAGTGTATATGTATGGCTCGACCGAGTGTTTATGGCTCGGCCGAGCGTGTATGGCTAAACTTAAAGAGTTGCGCAATAATCTTAATTCTGTCGTTGATGTGCCTCAACATCGATGGCATTGCTGCTGCTCATGGCTACTCCGTTTTCCGTTCGACCGCTGTGCGGCTTGGGCGGTTGATGTGCTTCAGTTGTATGATGGCGTGGACGACAAATGCCGAGTATGGCATCATTTATCGTGAGCAGCATGTCATCTGTGGAGAGTTTGCCTACCGGAATGACTAGATATAGTGACATCTTTCTTGTTTCCGTCAACCAAAGACATACTCCTCACTTCGATCCCATTTTGAAACTCCATTGTATCTCAAAATGACTCAGGCAGATATTCCAGCAACAGACCCTGCTGTCTATGCTACGTACCAGGCTAAATGGGCTACTCTCCCAGATACAGCTGAGGCATGGCTGGCCAGAGCTCGCGAAGTGGCCGCAGTCCTGGCTCAAGATGCAGCCCAAAGAGACCAGGAGAACAAATCGCCACGGGCCGAAGTTGCCCTCCTCAAACATTCCGGTTTACTGAAACTGCTGGGCCCTAAGAAGTACGGCGGTGGTGAACAGCCCTGGAGTATTGGGTACAAGGCCATCCGCGAGGTTGCCAAGGCAGATGGGTACGACAAACACTCGCCCACCTGCGTCTAGAAGAGTATAACTAACATCGAGGTGTTTGGTAGTTCCATTGGGATGCTGCTCGGCTACCACCTCCTTTGGTCGACCACTGCAAACGTTGTGGGCACCGTCGAGCAGATCGAGCGCACTCAGCGGTTGATCATCTCCAACAACTACTTTGTTGGTGGTGCAGTCAACCCCCGCGACAGCGATCTGAAGATCACCTCGGATGGCGCCGACATTGTCTTCAATGGAGCCAAACACTTCAACACCGGTGGCGTCGTATCAGACCTGACAGTTTTGGAAGGTGTTCTGGAAGGCACCGAGGGCCATATCTTTGCTCTGGTGCCAACCCACCAGCCAGGCATCCAATTCGCCCATAACTGGCACAACATTGGTCTTCGTTTGACCGAGTCCGGTGGTGTCAAGATTGAGAACGTTCGCGTGCCCTGGACGGACGCATTGGGCTGGAATGAAGCCACCAAGAAGCCGCGCGAAGACATTCTGACCGTTCCATTTGCAACTTTACTTCTTCCCACGTAGGAAAAACCTAACCATCCCCTGACGGAGTCAACAAGCTGACAGATTTCCCCTTGACCATTTAGCATTCAGTTAGTTTTCAGCAACTTTTACCTGGGCATCGCTCTCGGGAGTCTGGAGTTCGCTTCCAAATATACTACCGCCTTGACCCGTGCCTGGCCTTTTGGAGGCGACAACAAAGAATCCGCCACGGACGAGTTCTACATTCTTGAGAGATATGGGAACTTCTTCGCACACCTCCGAGCCACTGAGGCCCTGGCTGATCGTGTAGGTGATCAACTCACTGCTCTCTACAGCCAGTACTCTGCCAATCGGCCTGCTCTCACTGCCGAAGAACGCGGGGAGGTAGCCGAATGGGTTGCAAGTGTCAAAGTGGCCACCACCGACGTCGGGCTTCGAGTTACCTCTGGCATCTTCGAAGTGACGGGCGCTCGGGCAACCGCGCTCAAAGTCGGGCTTGATCGATATTGGAGAGACATCAGAACCCACACACTCCACGATCCGGTGGCCTATAAGAACCGCGAGCTGGGGCGGTACGTGCTCCTGCACGAACACCCCGCGCCGTCCTGGTATACATAGAGACGGGGATTTTGGAGATCTCTGGCACAGGGCTTTGAGACAACCCTCCAAGCACGGATAAATCGACCGCCTTTTACTCTGCTAGCACTTATGACGTGGCTGTCATAAAGTCTAGCCACATCAGCCTCAGTACTCCAACATATATAGAACTAGCTGATCAACGATAACTACGATCTGATAATTACGTCGTTAAATAAGAACTGAACGGGGGGAGAATACTGTAAGGACCTAAAACATAGTTGAATCTAAGGGCCGTGCCAGTTTGTACGTCTACCTATAGGTTCTAACACCTTTCTCGTAATACGTGTAATTAGAAAAGGCAGGCAATTGACCATTAACAAGAACATCCGAGTCGATCTTCGCCTGTAAGCCCAACCCAATGGGCAGAAGTTATCTGTACGTACCCTGTACTTGCGCAACGAAAATCGCGATGGCGTGACGGAGTCTAAAATCACCTCTCCAGGCAAGTATTGGGTCTGGAATTCAGCCCAAAGGATTGTATTGAAACGAGGGCGCAGGGAGCCAACTTTATTTTGATGGTCTCTGCACTTCACCTTGAAACCGGGGTAAACCAATATGAGTCCTATCAAGAGTATAGTGGTTATCGGTACCAGGCCTTTCGGGTGCCATTGCCGTTGATGCGTTAATTCAGGAGAAGGTGTTTGATCTTGTTCGTGTTTTTGAGCGGCAGGAGATGGCTGGTGGGTGCTGGTACGTATCCGCGGTCCCTTCACGCGCAGAGAATCAAATCTGACAAGTACAGGGTATCACGAGATGATGAGCCCCCGCGGATATCTGATTTTGATAATCTGGCTGCGCGGACAGCAGACGCACTATTATAGATTCCGGCATAGCTCCCATGCCAGACACTGGTGGTCTTATAGGCCCATTTCACTGACTCGCCCGTTTATCCTGGGCTGGAGATGAACATGGATGTAGGCGCCATGTCTTTCTCTCAGGAGCTGATCCCCACTGTACAGTCACAGTGGTCGATTAAGCGACATAGACTGGATACACCATTTCAGTATTATTCTGTGATTTCGCCATACAGAGAATCATGACAGCAGCCAATCTGATTATTAGTGGAGCGAGGTCTTTGATGCAGTTGCCATGGCCTCAGGTCACTATGCTGTCCCATATATCCCCGCTATCTCAGGGTTAAAAGAGTTTGCAGCACGATATCCTGCTAGCATAAAGCACATGAAACACTACCGAGTGCCAGAGAAGTATCAAGGAAAGGTAGACTCACTGGTCCATGAGTTAAGTAGCTTAAGCTCACACTGCACAGAAAGTCATAATAGTCGGTGCATCAGTTTCAGCAGCAGACACCGCCGTAAGCCTAATCAACACCACACAATCAATAATCCACGCGGTCGTCCGTGGTTGCTATAATATCTATTTCGGCGACGAGGCGTTCAAGCACCCCCAAGATCAAGCGACGGTCGCCGATCTCGCATTTCACAGCTGAAGACTGGACCGTGCATTTCAAAGATGGCTCATTTGAGACTGGCATGAATCACATTCTCTTTGGAACGGGCTTTACCTGGACACTGCCATTCCTGCCACAGGTGCCGACGCGGAATAACCGCGTGCCAGATTTGTACTAGCATGTATTCTGGCAACATGATCCGACGCCGTAGTTTGTAGGAGCTATATATTATTACAGGATTCACCAGATTCGCCAATACCGGAGAAGAGGAAGCTTATAACAGATCACAGGTCGAGGCGGGACTAACGTTTAACGTATTCAAATAGTAAGCTGTGGTAGCTGCACGTGTCTTGGCCGAGAGAGCCTCATTGCCATTAGTGAGCAACCAGGAGAAGTGGGAGACTGAGCGGATTGCGGAGAAAGGCGACGGCCCTGCGTTCACCGTAATCAACCCCGAGTTTAAGGCATATTTCGAAGAACTGCGTGTGTTGGCCGGGGAGCCTGGCGAGGGTGTGCCGGGGAGACGCCTGCCTGTGTTTGAGCAGAAGTGGGTGGATGATTTCGATGCTGACCATGAGCGACGGAAGAAGATGTGGCGAAGGGCCAATATAGCAGCTGCAGAGTTATAAGTAGGCTTGATAAATGTATAGAGTGTAGGTAGAGCGTGGTGATTATGTGAAAGGCGACGTCACCAGGATGTTCCCAGCCAAATTCGGCATTGTGTAGCCGCTGGTCTTAAGCTCCGAGTCTCCTACAGGTGCATCCCTGAAAACCGCTGAACCACCGTCAATCCAATAGCATGACAACTGAAAAGGGCCTCACGATCACAGTCACAATGTGACTCCTCGAATTGGCGGCCCAAAACTGTCGTGAGCCAAGCCAGCGCCACAGCTTACAGCGCCTTGGCAGCCGCCCACGAGGCTTCAAGGTTCCAAGCCTTGCGTTCAAAAGGGATGTTCCCCTCGGTTGCCCTCCTGTCAGCGCCTGCAGACGATCTACCCGGCCAGAGAGCACACCATTTTGGGTGAGCGACTTGATGATATGTTGACCGTAAAAGACTCTCTTTGGGATTGTGTATAAAACCGCATTTGGCTGGCGTTTGTGATAGGCCCCTGGACAGGCTGCAGTCAAGACTGCAGAAAAGAATGTACTGTTCATTGACGTTCTATATCTCTGATAATATTTCCCTTGGCTCTGTACTGCTATCGTTCTGCACACACTCAGTTCGCAGGCACCGGGGCATCAGCAGCATCGACCCCAGCATTCCAGCGATACTTCGAAGCTGGATGATCCGCCAACGGCCCTGATTGACCAGCCCGGTTGTACAAGTTCTCGCGGTATGTTCCTTTCTGTACTGCGTAGTCATCCCAGAAAAGGTCTCGTCGACGGAGCTCAGGAATGAGCAGGTCAATAATGTCTTTGAACGAGCCTGGCTTAACGGCATATGCCTGTTTGAAGCAGCGTGAGTACCCACGCCATCAGGATAGAATGCAGATGAGCCGAGGCATACCAGGTTGAATCCATCCACATCAGCCTCTCGAACCCATTTCTCCATGTTGTCGGCCACCTGCTCTGGCGTGCCCACGGGAGTAGCACCGAGTCCACCGACGGTGATGTGTTGTCCCACAGTTGCCTTGGTCCATTTGGCCACTTCGGGCGTTGCCTTGGACCAACCCTCGACAGCAGACCTGACACGAAATTGAAGGTCAGTACTCTTAAATATGGCTCATACTAACATCACATACCGAATAGCATTGCTCTCGACGTGCCGCAACTCCTCGTCATCTCCATACTTGTCCAGATCAATACCAGTCCACCCACCAAAGAGCGCTAAAGCGCCATCGATCGAGCCCAGACTACGATAATACTTGAACTTCTCAAAGGCCTCCTCCTCCGTACGACCAAGGACAGGACAAAGTAAAGCCAGGAACTTGATACTCTGCGGATCACGACCGAACTCCGTCTTCGCAAGCTGGCGGATCTCAGCGACGTTCTTCGCGACGACGGACGGACTGTGCCCTGCAACAAAAATAGCCTCGGCATGCTGCGCGGCGAAGGTCTTCCCGGCCTTGGAGGTGCCGGCTTGTAGGATGACTGGCGTGCGTTGTGGACTGGGCTGGCAGAGGTGAGGACCTGGCACCGTGAAATACTTGCCCTCGTGGTTGATTTGGCGCACACCTGCTGGGTCTGTGTAGATTCCGCGCTCGCGGTCAAGCACAACGGCGTCTTGACGCCAGGATGACTCCCAGAGCTTGTACGCGACCTTGATGTACTCTTCAGCCACGGCATATCGATCATCGTGCTGCGATGCTGTCAGCCACTGAACAGGCTTGAATCGATGGGAGGCAGTCATTCAGACTCACATAGGGCAGTTCAGCTGCGCCGAGATTGCGAGCAGCAGAGTCGAGATAACCAGTAACAACCTATCGCTGTCAACAACCGGAATCCTAGCAATGACGGCACTACTCACATTCCAACCGACACTGCAAAGCATTGCATTAGCTATAAACTAACACCAAGAGATCGGAGCACATACCGTCCTTTGGTGAGATGGTCGACGGTCGAGAGACGTCTGGCCAGATGATACGGCTGCTCGTATGTAGTCGTGATTGTCACGCCGAATCCGATACTCTGAGTCGCCGCTGCCATCGCAGGCACAACTGCCAAAGGTTCATTGACTGGCCACTGTGCGCCCGAGACAATGGCAGGGTCAAGATTTCGTGGCCCCTTGTACACATCATAACCGCCTACAAGAGACGCTGCATGAGCAATCGAACATGGCCCCGGCGAAATGGCTCTTTTTACCGAGAACGTCAGCGATGAAGATGCCATGGAACTTGGCTGACTCGAGCAGCTTTGCCAGCTCGACCCAATGGTCGACGTCGTTGAAGCGATGCGACTCGTCCTCGGGGTGACGCCAAAGTCCGGGGGACATGTGCCCGCTGCCTGTCTATCACTCAGCCATTGTGCTTGATGATCTTGAAGAAAAAGACCTACACATCTCAACAAAGGCATTCAGAATCAAAGACTTGCGAGGCTTGTCGCCTCCCACATGCTGATTCCCTGACATGGTTGCTGAGATCAATTTGTTCGATACGACTTGGGCAAGCTACTATATCGGCGAAGTATGCACAACTCGATGCCTTCAAATAATTCATATATCTGATGAAGGATTCGTACTCCATTTGTATGTGATGATCGACAAAGCACCTCATCAGTTCCATCCCCGCGCACGTCACTCGTTCCATCCGCACATCCTCCATGAGCATATCATCAAAGCGGGTCGAGATGGCGCGATCGCCCGAGACCTTGAGAGGTTCAGAAGGAACAACAATGGAATCTACTGGATAACTCTGATCAAGACTCATCAAGCACGAATCAGCTTGCATATAGCGATCCTTCTCTTTTTCGTGTTTCTCTCGGGCGAGAGATGTTAACGCTGTGTTGATCTGATTATCCAGAGTTTGGATACACCCGTGGCCCCGGGGTCATTGGTCGGCAGTGTCAATAATTTGTGGGAATATCATGATCCATGTGGTCTCGAAGCCGAGCGCATAACCGAGAAAAAATCTGTCCGTTGTGCTGTCGCATCAAATCTCGCGCATTGTTGACGTCGGTTTTGGCCCGGTTAGTCCTCAGGTTAGTGCTCAACGCAAGGCATATTAGCAACACGATCTCCGTCAAACTCCGTCAGCCATGTACTTTTCTCTGAATATGAATTGGCTCTATAGGTATAGCTTCTCTCGACCCCTTTTTCTTTTATCTGCCAAAGATAAGATCATATGCAGACTGCCAGTACTGTTGATATGACACCATCAGCACCGCTCGTTCTCCCAAACTTAATCCTTTCCCATTACTCGCGTCCATCTCCCAAGAGCACCTCATCGCCATTGAAGATCACACCATGCCAATTCGTCCTAACGACACCGACACTATGGCTCAGAATATCTGCACTCCTGCCTGTGGGAACCTGCTGCATCGTTCACCGGGGTAGATACATTTAAACATGCATCAGCCCTAGCCTTCCATGTACTCGGTAGCAGATGGTGAACTGCTGTTCATGATTTTTCACATTGAACACGTTTGATATATCTTGTGTACCGCCGAACAAATTATCTACCCTCTCGAGTGTGCCACTGGATTTTTGGATCAGACAATGTCTCAATTCCAGACTCGTGATGGCATATCGACTGTCCAGCTCCCTCTGTCGCAGGCAGTTGGATATGTCGTTGTCGTTGCCATTGGTGTTATCATAGCCTTGGGTAAGACAGCTGTTATATCTCCATCGAGCTCGACGCTTACCTCACGAAGTGATGATGCTCATCACAAAGGTGCTGAAGAAGACCACCGGCGAAGACAACAAGAAGACAGAGATGTACAGCAAAAATGCCCCATCGTATGCGCAGTGGATCTCTCGACTGATCAATGAACAGGTTCATGACCGCAAATCGTACTGTTCGCACTGGTCTCACAGCATCGGCCGTCATTTCGGTATGCTCCTCTTGGCCCCCAGACTTCTGTCTATCGCTAAAGTATGTCAAGTCGTGGCTGTGGTCGACTGCCCTTCTTGGCTCGTCTTTTGTCGGCTATAGCTATGGCGTCGCTGGGCCTTTCTGGTTCGCTGCTGGATGTAGCCCAATGATCGTGTTCTTCGCGCTGCTGGGTATTTCCTGCAAGCGCAAGATCCCTGAAGCTCATACTTCCTTGGAAGTAGTTCGCATTCGATACGGTGTGTCTTGTCCCATGATATTCTACGCAGACTAGGCTAACCCGGACTAGGTCGAACGGCACACGTTGTATTCATGGTCTTGTGCTTGGTCAACAATATCTTTGCTTGCGCTAATATGCTTCTCGGTGCGGCCGCTGTGATCAGTGCTGTGTATGCCTCAGGAACAAAGTCCTTACTGTGATGTCCTTGCTGACGAAAGAAGATCTGGAATGCACATCATTGCTGCTACTTTCCTACTTCCTGTTGGAGTGACGGTATACACCTTCGTCGGAGGTATCAAGGCAACGTGCGCACACTTGATTGCATTATACTATCTGAGAATCATACTAACGCCTCACAGATTCTTGACAGACTACTTCCATACTGCCATTATCCTCATTATCGCATGCTACTTCTCTGTGAAGGCCTTCTCTAGCGATCAGGTCGGCTCGATCGGTAATCTCTTTGAGCTTCTTCAGGCTGCAGCCCAGCGTCACCCTGTTTCGGGGAATCAGGGGGGAACTTATTTGACCATGACATCGAAGAGTGTGAGTTTATTCCTCTCCCAGTGGGATCCCAGTTGCTGAATCATCTTAGGCAATCCTCTTTGGAATCTTGCACACTTGCTCTGATTTTGGCCTTGTTATTGTAAGTCCTCACATTCTGCTAAAGTGTCCGATCTAATCTTCTCTAGATGGACACGAGTTACTTCATCAAGGCTTTCTCTGCCTCTCCAGCCGCGGTGGTTCCTGGATACACAATTGGAGGTATCTTCTACTTCGCTGTTCCCTGGGCTTTGGGAACGATAATGAGCTCTGTCGCTCTGGGACTGGAGAACCAACCTAACTTCCCTACGTATCCCCGGGTGAGCAGGCCTCGACTACCAATCGACCATATATAGCTAACCCCATACAGAGAATGACTTCTTCCGAGGTCAGCAATGGTCTGGTCCTCCCCTACGCCGCTATGACCATCGCAGGCAAAGGCGGCGCTGCAGCTGTTCTGCTTATCACCTTCATGGCCTGCACATCCACCCTGTCAGCACAAGTCATTGCCGTCAGCTCGATTCTGAGTTTCGACGTGTACCGCGAGTACTTCAGAAAGAAGGCGAGTGACCGAGACCTGATCCGTTCTAGTCACTTTGGTGTCATTTTCTTCGCTGCTTTCGCAGCTGGTTTCAGTACAATGCTGCACTATGTTGGCGTCGATCTTGGCTGGACTCTGTACATGCTTGGTATATTGATCTCACTATCTTTGTAGCGAACGGCACTGACGAATTTTCTCGCAGGGGTTGTCACTTGCCCCGGTATCTTTCCAATGGTCTTCACCATCCTCTGGAAACGCCAAAGCAAAGCCGCCGCCATCCTCTCCCCCATCCTAGGTCTCGGCACCGGTCTCGGCGTCTGGCTCGGCACTGCCTCTCGATTCGGTGGCGCCGTCTCCGTCGCGACAACTGGCGAAGTCCTTCCTTGCGTATACGGAACCGTCGCATCTTGCTTCTCGCCCATCTTGTACTCGGTCTTGATTACTCTGCTCCGACCGCAGAACTATGATTGGGCCGATTTCAAGAAAGAGAAGTTGGCGCTCGAGAAGCTGGAAAGCGATTTGACGACGGCGCACCATGATGAATCTGCGCATGGAAGTGGTGCGGAGAGTGTTGAAGAGGGAGGTGTGCGCAGTGCGGCCTTTGATGCGAAGGAGTTGAAGCGATGGGGTCGCATTGCTGCCTTCTGGTCTGTCGCTACTTTCTTGGGGCACTGGGTTATTTGGCCTTTGCCCATGTATGGGTCGGGTTATGTTTTCGAGAAAAAGGTCAGTCTTTCTTGCCCTTGTGTCAATGAATCAGTTGAAGAGAAGCTGAGCTGACTCAATTCTAGTTTTTCGTCGCCTGGGTTGCCGTTGGCATCATCTGGTTGTGGGGAACCATGCTGGTTGCGATCTTCTACCCGGTCTTCGATGGCGGATACCAACAGCTCTTGCAGGTTTACAGAGGACTTACTGGCAAGACAGCTCCGGTGTACAACAGTTACAATGACAGGGACAATGGGGACACCAGTATCTCTCCATCCTCGCCTTCTACCGGATCAGTCACTCATGAACATGAAGCAAAGGGCTTCGAGGGCAAATAATGTCGAAGCGAGTGATAGAATTTGGACTCAGGTATCTATAGAGAGGCCACACTCTTTCAAAAATTCTAGTCCCCTCTCACCCAAGTCGGAGCGTAGATGTCCCTCCACAAATCGCGATCCTCCGTACATATAATCCGGCAAATACTTACGCAGTAAGCGCTTCCATTCCACATCCTCATCTCCCAAACCAATCCCTGCAGCAGTTAACTCCCACCAGACAGGGGGACAGGGTAATAACCTGAATTCTCCCAGTCCAGAATACCTGTTAGGACTACCCTGGGGTGTAGTTCTGCCACTGCGCTAAAAGGCTACTATATTGGAACACCATTGGTGTTCCAGTCCCCAGGTCACTATATAATATCGCACTGCCTAGGGGCCGCACTCCCCTAGACCTAACTGTTAGGCCCTGTGCTTAACACTATATATATATATTTTACTTATTTAATCTATTTTTATATTTCTTATTGCTTTATTATGTATCTAGAGGAGAAATTTCTAATCTTTAAGTTAGAAATTTTCCCTGCCAGGGATACGATGGGAGGAATATTAGGAAGATACTATCTAACCCCTTTTACATATAAAAAGTAGAAACGGAAGGTGGTAACTAAGAACTCTAGGTAGTAGTAAACCCCCTCTATTTCTTACTAGTATGGCCTATTCCCTGAGATAATTTTAAGCAACTAACTCCATAGTGGAATATCATCGGATTCATTATTGTGATTGTCTAATTCATCCAGTGATCGTTTTAGCGTTTAGTATAGGTATTGGATTTCAGTCGGGACAAGTTGACTTTTCGGTTAAATCATCAGAAATAATATTCCAGTCTCTGATACAATTGATTGAACGTTAACGAGCGGAACTTTCAAAACCCCTTTTCTGTGTCTGGTGAACCCATTGCTGATGCCTTCTCCGTGACCAGCAGTGGGAGACTGTCATTGCCCTCTCATCCGTCAGTCTGCAGAAGACCCTCTACTCTCTCGACTGGCTCGTCCATGCGCTGTTCCTTGTCCGTTCTATGGAAAGTGAGCTGAGCAGAGGGGGGAGAATGACCACCGTGGACCAGCTGCCTACCTTGTGCTAACCCGTATATCTGTTTGGATCCTGAAAATCCCTTGTCGATGCAGCATCGTGTGTGCTTGTCCGATCACCTCCATCACCCGCGTCCATGGGCCCTCTGAGCTTTTCGTTAGCTGTCTTCCAAAAGAGACGAGGCCAATGGTCTATCCTCCATTCCAGACTTGATGCGGTGTGGTTGGGTAGATATCAAGAAGCCATAGAAATGTGCAAGGGTGACTTGCCAATCGCAGTCCCAAGTTGGTTTGTACTTGTTTTCAAACCTGAGAGTTTCGCCATGCGTGCGACTTGGGAAACCTCCTTGGCAAAGGAGACGTTCTGTGTGCCAATCTAGAGGTTCATAACATAGGTAAGTGTTCCACTCAATCGATTTTGTCGGCTTGAACTGTCGGAGCGACCTACCGGGACAATAGAAAAGTCCACGATGCACTGGGTAGGCGTCGGCAGGCTACTATCGTATTCCATTGTGCAAACAACCTAGTGTTCGTGTTTCAGTCTTGACAGATTTTTGTACTGATGAGTCGAGATAGATTGCATGTACAAGATGCACGAACATCCTTGCAAGGACCATATCATCTTGTTATATCTCAGCTGGGAACTCTCAACATGACGTGGGCTTTACACCCTACAAGAAAACCCACGAATCGGATTTGATATCTCGATCCATAGATATTTATCAGAATCTCCTGATCCCCTCTGTCACATGCAATTGTACAGACTACTTTCAAGCTGGGTAATAGGTTTCATCCACCGTCCGTCCCCGGCGCTGATTGGGCTCACTGCCACGCACATAAACGTCTTCGAACAACACCTCAGGCTTTGGCTCCGGCTCTGGCATCTTTTCCGCTTCTGCTACTTCGTTGTTGACCTTACTGCGAACATCCTTATCGATGGCCTTGGCTTCATCCTCAGAAAGGACACCCCAGTCAATCAGCCGCTCCTTCAAGTTTGAGATTGGATCGTTGGCCCGTTGAGACTGGAGCTCCTCTCTGCTTCGGTATGCAATCCCTGGATCGGACATGGAATGTCCAGCATACCGGTAGGTATGATATTCATAAACCAGCGGTCCATTACCAGCTTGAACAAAGCGTTTGCCATGTCGCACAGCCGATAACACCGCCAATACATCCATTCCGTTGATGCGCAGTCCGGGAATGTACTGGCCTCTTTTATAGTACTCCGTCATAGCAGAGGCTCTATCCACGGAGGTTCCCATGCCGTACTGGTTATCTAACAGACGATATCAGGAGACTGCACATGATCAACAAACGAGGAAGGGAGTCTTACTTTCACAGCCAAAAATCACCGGAAGATTCCACAGCTTTGCCAGGTTGAACGATTCGTGGACTTGGCCCTGGTTTGCTGCGCCATCGCCATAGAGGTTAATCGTGACGTTGCGGACGTTGTTGTACTGCTGGGCAAATGCTATTCCAGCCCCGAGTGGAACACTGGCACCCACGATTCCGTTGCCGCCAAAGAAGCTCTCGCAAAACATATGCATCGAACCACCCTTCCCGTACGAGATGCCACCCCGCCGACCGAGCAGTTCCCCGATAATGGACTTGACGGTGCCCCCACGCATCAGTGTGAAACCATGCGATCGGTAGGCGGTGATTAGTTTGTCATCTTTGGTGATCCCGTGCTCGATCCCCACGGCCACTGCTTCCTGTCCAGTAGAAAGGTGGCAGAAGCCACGGATTTTCTTCTGTTTATACAGGTTATCGGCGGCGAGTTCCATGCGTCTGTGGTTGTGTTAGATAGAGTTTAGAACAAGATGCAACCGTGTATTTGTCCAACCTTATCATGTTCATATCGTGGTATAACTGTTTCAGTTCATTCCGTGTTGTTTCCACGGTGAGTGGCGGTGATTCGAAATTGTACGTGTCATAGCTGTCTTCTGCTATCGGCACAGTAAATGGTTTGTCCGCTTCCTTTCGCATTTGTTAGTATGCCATGTACGCCTTAAATCATATCTCTCGCTCTTACAGATGGTATGTTCTCGACATTGGTGACGTGCGCCAGGAAGCGACGTCCTGACCAGGGCAACACAGGCCGGGCGCATGCTGGACGACCAGCAAATCGCAATGCCCGTTGCATATTGCGCTTGGTGTAGATTAGGTAGGTTCCTTGGGCTTGTTTTCTTGTCGCAGTGTCCTCTCTCGATGAAATAGGATTTAAAAAGATATGATGCTAGACCAGAGCTTGGTGAAGCGAGCACATCGCATTCGGTGGGCTCATAACGTACCTATGACGCAAACGTACATGCGTAGGATAACATTCAGCGCCAAATTTATCTATGCATTATCCATATAATATAGATACCAGCCCTACAGGAAGGTATTTCGTGGATGGTATATCAATGATTGACAGGCACTTTTTCATTCGAACACTCTGAGAAACATTTTTGAATGGGAAAGCAACTTTATATTTCGGGGGTACATTGCAGAATCGCCAATGTGTAAGTTCTCAGCCAAACCAATGACATTCTTTAGGTCCACGAGAACGTGATGTTGGAACATACAAGAAATAAATCCTATGATTGATTTTCATACAAAAAGAAACTCAAATGAATTGCATAGCCATGATGAATTCAGAGGAGTTGTCACTGGCCTTGTACCTATGCATGGACGGTCGCGCTTACCCGATTCGGTCATGTTGTTGATTGCGATCGGCTCGGATCAACGCGTTCTTCCGGATGACGCATGTTGCCTGGATCAGTCAATCCATTAACATAGGATCAGTCTGTTTGCTCCAATTGTTGCTTAAAGACGTTGATAATGTTAGATATGACGCCCAGGAGCAGATGAATGCTCACGGTATCTCCTCTAATGATTTGCACACCAAGGTGTCACCATCAATGAAGCCTTTGCATCCCTTGCAATTTCCAACTTGGGGCCGCTTCAAGCCCGAGCGCTCGCGCAACTTGATGTTTTCATAGCAGGACAATCGGCAATATGCCCCGTACTCCTTCGGCGCGCTCCCAAAGGGGCAGAAGGATCCAAGACCGTTCGTCCAGGCGAAAGCAGAAAGAGGAAGATGAGATACCCGAGGTGTATCGGGAGATGCTGGCAGAAGCTGAGGCCCGAGAATCCCAAATCATGGGAAGCGATAGACCTGTCAAAAAGCGGAAAACCACCGACGAAGCAGCCTTCTCTGCCTCATCTCATACAGGCAACGCAGAAGTGCGGAACGTTCCAGAAGCCACCGAGAGTACGGACCGACAAGTCCAGACAGTATATGATTCTCCAAGCTCAGATGAGTCTGACATGGAGTGGGAAGAGGTGGACCTTCAGCCGACGGTCTCATCTATCCCAGAAGCATCCCCTGCCTCTACGGAGGCAGGTGGTTCCTTACAGATCACCCTTGATTCTCACGAGGGCCAAAAGCGAAAGGTCATTGCCAGACGGAAACCGATCACTGCTGTCGAGAGGAAACTTAGATTAGATATTCACAAAGTACATCTACTTTGTCTGTTGCGTCATGTCCAAATACGCAATCTATGGTGTAATGACGAAGAAGTTCAGGTGTGTTGATTTGTGATGGGGTTCGCAACATTGAAGGCTAACAGAGATGTTCAGAAATTTCTCAAAAGGATGCTAACGAAATCGATTGTTTCACTTTTAAATCCACCTGAAGACAAGCCCCAGCACACTAGATCAACAACTTTTATGGATGGGTTGAACCAAGCTAGCGAGGCATTTCTAAGAAGATTTAGAATGACGAAGCCTGGGCTTAAAAGAGCACACTGGTCCGATGACCGAGACTCATTGAAGCAGAAAATGGTACTTAAATATTCCCGACTCCATAGCTGTTTATGTCCTAAATATTTCCAGGAGAATATCATGACCGATGCGGAAATGCTCCTGTCAAAAGACGACTTTAGGAAACAAGCAAAAACACTGCAAGGTTCGCGTGATTTTGGCGCCCAGCTATTCTGTGCATTGCTACGATCAGTTGCAGTAGAGGCGAGACTTGTTTGTTCACTGCAACCGTTACCCTTTACCGGAACCACAAAGAATATGACACCGACAAAGCCTGCCTATAAAGGAGCTTTGGATGATCGTGATACGTCTACTGATGAACGATCCCCCTCTAAATCTTCCCCACGAGCGTCGCAAAGTCGAAGACTTGGTCAACCTCAGTTCAAACCATCCAAACCTAGTAAGACAGTCACTGTTGGTGAGTACTATCTCAGGATGTTTATATTATCACTGCTAATATCGGGAAAGGGAGCCGTCCAATGGCTCGAGAGTCGGCTTACCCGGTATTTTGGGTTGAGGCTTTCAACGAAGCAGTCCAGAAATGGATACCGGTGGATCCATTGGTAACCAAGTCACTCGCGAAATCTTTCAAATTTGAACCCCCATCAAGTGATCCCTACAATTGCATGAGCTATGTGGTTGCTTTTGAAGAGGATGCTTCAGTAAGAGACGTGACCAGACGTTACGCCAAAGCTTTCAATGCCAAAACACGGAAGCTGCGCGTCGAGTGCACAAAGAATGGAGAAAGATGGTGGGCTAGAGTCATGCGTTTCTATGAAAAGCCATTCCTCGAGGATCGGGATGAAGTCGAGATCAGTGAGCTAACAGCCAAGACCGCCTCTGAACCTATGCCACGAAATGTGCAAGACTTCAAGGATCATCCAATATATGCACTTGAGCGCCACCTTCGCCGAAACGAAGTCATCCACCCTAAACGGGCGATCGGACAGGTGGGTCTGGGTAAACCTGGATCAAAGAATGAAAATTTAGAACCTGTCTATCGCCGATCAGATGTTTATGTTCTCCGCAGTGCTAATAAGTGGTACCGTATTGGACGAGACATTAAGGTTGGAGAACAGCCCTTGAAGCGGGTGCGAACGAATAGGCAGACGGTCATGGCTATGGAAGGCGACGAGAATCCCGAGGAAAGCGAGGAGACCCCGCTATACGCATTTTACCAGACGGAGTTGTACTCACCACCGCCTATCATTCAAGGGAAGGTGCCAAAAAATGCCTACGGCAACTTAGATGTCTATACGTCTACTATGGTACCCGCTGGTGGTGTCCATATCAAGAATGATAGCGCTGCACGCGCCGCCAGAATCCTCGGCATTGATTTCGCAGATGCTGTGACGGGATTTGATTTCAGAGGACGGCATGGGACAGCCGTTTTCCAAGGGATTGTTATTGCCAGTGAATATTACGAAGCCTTGATGACAGTCTTGAACGCCCTTGAAGACGAAAGAGCTCAAGCGGAGCAAGAAGAAAGATCGGCTGAAGTCCTGCGCATGTGGAAACATCTCCTTCTGAAACTTCGAATCGCAGAGCGAGTGAAGGGGTATGCAGTGGAAGGGGAAGCCGATGAAGATGGTACCAGGACGGAAGACGACAAAGACTATGAAGAGCCGGAGGAGGATTTTGGAGGTGGCTTCTTTCCAGAACCTACAAAGACTTCCACGGTGAATCGGAACCTCGATACTGAAGAGCAAATGCCACCGGTAGAGTCTTTGTCTGAGTCTGTCGCTGAACGTGACCCGATTCCTGATGGGGATGAAAGTATGGGTGGAGGATTTGTTCCTGATGAAGGGATCATTCAAACAAAACCTTCAGTGCCTACCAAAAACTTCCCTACGGAGGACAGCTCTCGGTATTCGCTAGTCGTCGTCCCGAAGCACAAACTTGACACACCAACTCAGACATCCAACCGGGATGCAGAAGGCCAAGGGGCAGGGCTGGGAGATCACGTCCCTGAGCATCCCACAGGCTCATGCGAATCTCCCATAACAGTGGAGTCTTCTATAGCACCAGACACCAAGTCTGCCAGTGTCGAGATTATCTCCCGCCCTGCATCCAAGACACAGTCTCGTGTTGCGTCGCTGTCTCCTGATAAAGGAAGCCAGAGTGAATATGAAGGATCCTTACTGTCGGAAGATCCGGAGGATGAAGATGCCATTCCCGAGTGGCTCATGTGAAGATGAATAGGGTTGGAGACTCGGCTTTCCATAGAATATTGTATATGACCGTTGTATGTATATGCTGTGCATTGTTTCAATTGCAGTACATAGATGGCCAGCACAACAGGTGTTGGTTCCCGAAGTGGCTAAATTGCCGTGCACGGACCACATGCGGCTTCGACGTGTCGACGCGGTTGCCTCCCAGGCAGAGACATCAACCATCCGGTCCTGACTTTGACTGTTTCTCCACTGTTATTTTCACAATCAAGCACCAACCCATGGCTCGTCCCATCTCCTCATAGATAATTTCACAAAAATTTGCGATGAGACGAGAAGACCGACCGGACACCACTCATTCAAAGTCCAATCAGGAACAGTTCCGCACTCCGAACAAGCCCTGTACAGCAGAGAGGGCAACGTCCAGCAAGCCAAACAACCCGTCGAGCTCAAAAAGAAAATCCGGAACACCCGTCTCCTCAATTTCGACATCGAGATCGCGACGAAGCATATTGCCGCCTGAGGCGCAAGACCAACCTACTCTCACACAGATTGACTTTGTGACTCCAGTATCGCAGGGTCTCCAGTCAGACGATGAACTCGATTATATACCCGCGGAGCCACCTCACAGGGCGTCCAATTCCAAGGAAGCGATTGAGATAGAAGATGAGTCAGGCAATGATGCAGATTACCAGCCTCGTTCGCACCTCAAACCCAAACGATCTCGTGGAGTTCAACCCGACCAAGGCACGAGAAACAGCGGCCCCGAGAAAAAACCAGCAGTTCAAAGCAAGGGAAAGCGCGGCCAACGAAACACTAACAATGGCCCCAATACGACTCGAAAGGACACGATGAAGAAAGAAAAAGAGCGACATAAGACATTGACGCAAATGGACTACGTACGACGATATCTCAAAATCGAGCCGGACGATGAAGTGAAGCTGGAATACACTTATATAACACCCAAAAAAGACGAAGAACGAAGGGTCAAGAAGGAACGAGAGAATCCAGGCGAAGACATTCTGGCATCGACAAGTCAGGCACAGCCGCGGTCCAGTGAACGCAAGAGGCGAAAGTTGGATTCAGGAAATCTGCCTGAGCAGACAGAAAGTACGGATTATAAAGCTGAAGCGACAACGAGACAGGAGCCGGTCACTCCTCGAAAAAATAAAAGAACTGAAATTCCCTCTTCGCAGTCTCCAGAGAGCCCTGGCTTTGCATTCATTTCCTCCTCTCAATTTCGCAATGCTACTTGCTCCCCACTGAAGCGTCTTGCTTTCACAACCGCCAACCAACAGGTCAAGGAAGAATCCCCATCAATTGATGAAGCACATCTTAAGACACAAATCTTAAAAAACGAGCCATCCCGCAGCCATTTGTTGAATACGGCGACCGGACAAGAAGCGAATGCAGAAGACTGTCTTCCGCCTCAAAACCGATCTACTTCTCCAAAACCAGCTGTCAATGCACCAGCGACACAATATGACCATGAAGGCGGAAAGGCGATGTCTGATTCAGCGACGAAGCTTAACGTCCAACAGGCGCCTCCAACCTCAACCTCTCGAACAGTGGTATATGAAACGGATGCCGAATCAGATGATAGTGATTATCAAGATGATATACCTACCCCTGCTGAGCCGAGCGAAAGCCAAATACTAAAAGATGATCCTATGCGATTGGACGATGATACTACGTTGAACGAGGATTGTTTAGATCTGCCTGCTGTCACTCAGTCCAGCCAATATATTGCTTCGGGAGCTGAATCAACGATCCCTCCTTCTGATGTAAACTTGCCATCAGACGCGTCGATATATTACCAACGATATCACCCGGCTACCCAATTCCCTATGGAGCCTCTTCCGGAGCTGAATACGCAGAAACTTGCAGAGCTCTTTCCAGATTCAAATGACCGCACTGTGTCAAATCCACAACCCCTGCCCCAGTCATCTCCAGTTCGAAGCCGCGCTGTGCCTGATACATCTCAAACGCAATCTCAAACGCAATCCCAGGAGTTGTCCCAGAATTTAGACCAGGCGACGGCAGAAATCGTCCCTGAATCGTCACCCATAATAAGAAATGATGGCCTCACACATGCACCTAATCAAGGACCTGACCAAGGTGATCGCGAAGCGGTGGTACAGGTGGAGTCATCTCAGCCTGTGGATCGAATAAACAGGCAATCTTCGATGGGCCAGAACTTGCGTCCCAAGGGCATTCTAACAGGAAGTGACTTCCTCACATCTAGCGTCATGGAGAGTGTGCCATTGCCCGCATTCTGGTTTGGTAGCCAGGATAGCGTTGGGGAGCCTTACGGGCCCTCTGATGCTTGATGCAATCAAGCGGGATGACGATGTTTATGAGTATTTCTTTGCAAATTGTCGCATGTAAGGCTGTCTAGGAGCGCTATCTTCGATACCATGAATAGTTTTTTTATACTTGGGTGCTCTGGAATTGTGGGTACATGAAGAGGGATCTCACCAAGCTTGCTTCGTATAACCACACTGTCACTGCCTAGATAAATATGATAGAGCTGTCTTGTATTTACTTCGAGCCATCAATCATTTAATCAATCAAATACATACAGTGATTTGACTAGAAACCGTACCTGGATACAATCTAGCACAAGCAGGAGCCAATCACATGACGCATAATACAGCGCTAGCCTGATCCAGGGGCGGCCCGTCTGTCCGCCCGACATCAGTCGCAGCTCAGGGCGTCAGAAGCACCTGCGGAGATCCCGCTCCCGAGTCGACCTCACCTCCGCATCTGCCCCTTCAGACTCCTTACGCTTGATCGCATCCGGTACCCAAGACCACCGTCATGGATACCGCCTACGACCACATCCAGGAGGAGATTTTCGCCTCCAACGACGCCAAGAAGGACGACTCCAAGAAGACCGAAACCGCCGAGACCGACCGCTCCAACGTCGACCTGAACAGCGAGCTGCAGGAGACCTTTCGCGCGTTCTCCGCAAGCCCATGGGGCGTCCGCATCGGGGGTCTGTGGGACAATGTTCGCAAGCAGGGCGAGACATACTACGAAGGCGCCCGGCAGGAGTATGCCGCCGCTAGCGAGGAGGCCGCCAAGGGATTCTCGGATCTGCGAGAGACCATCGTCGGTCGCACGCGTGGCTTATCACTGAGCACGTCGCTTACTGCCGGGAACGCCGATGATAAGGGCGACAATGAAGCGCCTACGCCGACGGCGACGAAGGCCCAGGGGGAGAAGGGCGAGGCTGGTCCCGCCGGTGAGGGGCTCATTTCCCGTTTCAAGGCCGAGGCCGCGCGACGACTGAAGGAGATTGAGAAGGCGGAAG
>RHLO01000289.1:0-45103 GCA_003719415.1 Aspergillus olivimuriae
ACCCACCATCCTCCCGCTCCGTCACTGCTCCCACAACCCCGACAACGCCCCCATCGACGAAACAGACTGTCTCCTCTCGCTGCTCTCGCCGTCTAGCGAGACCAAGCGCAACAAAGAGCACTACACGCTCGCGACGGCCGATCCCCCCGTCCCGAAGGAAGTGGCCGCATCCACAGCGGCGGCAGCAGCAGGGAAGAAGCGCAAGCGTGGCGAGGCCGAGATCGAGGCGGAGAAGGCGCTGCGACGGGCGAAGACACTTCGGGCGAGTGCGCGTGCCATTCCTGGTGTGCCGATCGTGTATGTGAAGCGGTCGGTGATGATCTTGGAGCCGATGAGTGCGTTGTCGGAGGGGTTGAGGGAGGGGTATGAGATGGGGAAGTTCAGGGCTGGGTTGAATGATGAGAAGAAGAAGAGTGGCCCGGCTGCGACGACGGGTGCGGGCGCGGGTGCCGGTGCGGATGGAGAGGCGAAGAAGAAGAAGAAGGCGAAGGGGCCGAAGGAGCCTAATCCGCTGAGTGTGAAGAAGCCGAAGAAGAAGGTTGATCCCGCTGCGGCGGGGAAGAAGCGCAAGGAGGAAACAGCTGTGGATGAGACGAAAGAGGGTGAGGACGCGGCGCCGAAGCCGAAGAGACGCCGCAGACATAACCGTGCGGGTAAGACTGAGGGTGAAGGTGGTGGTGAGGGTGGAGGCGCTCAAGGTGACGACAGTGATTGATTGTTTCTTCATGATGCTGGGACGGCGTTCAGGAAAAGATAAACACTAACTTCTATCTATCGCATCTGTATATTCATTCGACGTACAGCTACCGCTACAGCTTCTTTCTTGTCTTTCGCCCGGTAAAGAGTCGTAGATCGATACATATAGTCCAGGTTCGATTCGCTAAAACAATCCCATAGAATACAGGTACCACAAATGGTAGCTAAAACGCCAACCCCATGCACACCAAACAAATATATAGTACACATTCCATATCCATCCAACTGCCTACTTCTTCTCGGACGAAGCAGCCGCAGCAGAGGAACCAGAGGAAGACCAGCCGTTCTCAAACGCCTTCTCATCCGCCCAGATCTTCTCGATGCGCGAGCGCTTAGCACGCGCCTCGTCACGGTTGCGCTTGGCGCGCTGATAACGCTCCTCTGAGAGACACTTGTTCACATCACGCTTGATATCGTTGCAGCTGCCGATGGCTTTGTGGAGGAAGCCGCGCGCATGGCATTCGTCCAGGGCGGTCATGATTTCCTCGCAGTCTGTCGTCTGGTGTTAGATGGTTTTTAGCTTTTGGAGCAATATTGGCGACGTACTGGCATTGTAGGGGGTGTGCAGGTGAGAATGCATGATGGCTATGGTATATCGAGTATGTCTAGGCAGGGTGGATGTGGAGTTGATATAGTGAAGTCCGATGAAATCTCCGCTCCGAGTCCCCGCTGGGCGGTGAGTTACCTTCTCATGATCTGCCGGCAGAAACTCTCCGCAAGCGGAAAAAAAAAAGAAAATCTCCCTTGAGGACTCGATCGACAGTGTTCCAACATCCTCAAGTGCCCGCCATCTGGGCAATTCCCTTTCTTCTCTTTCACTTTCCTTTTCTCCTTCCGATAGAATTAGATGCCCACGACTCTCACGACCGTGCCACGATGTCTATGATCACCACTTCGGCCTGGGTGCGCCGCGGCGTCGCTGCCCAGTTCCCCACCAAATATGAGATCAACGAGGACGAGATGAACCGTATATCCAAGCTGGCTCGCATGCAGTTGGAGGATGCGAGGGGCGAGCTGAAGGCGGCTCAGGATGCGGACGAGGATATGCAGGAGGATGAAGACACAAAAGAGACGACTGCGATGGAGGATGATTCTAAGAAGACTGAGGCGGAGAAAAAGACGTACTTTCCCCTCTTTCGTCTCTCTTGATTTTTTGGAGCTCAAAGTATGTAGACATTTGTGTGCTAATGTGTCTTCCAGTGACAGCAAAGATGAGGATGACGACCTGAAAGAGTATGACCTCGACCACTACGATAGCGACGAAGTCGACGAGGACGGCGAGAAAATCACCATGTTCGGTAACGTCAAGTCGCTCGCCTACCACCAGCCCAACGAGGAGGATCCCTACCTTGTTATGCCGGAGGATGAAGATGATGAGGAGCGCGAGGAACTCCAGATCATGCCGACGGACAACCTGATTCTCGCCGGAAAGGTGGAGGACGAAGTCGCCCATCTCGAAGTCTACGTATACGAAGACCACGACGACAACCTCTACGTCCACCACGACATCATGCTCCCCGCCATCCCCCTCTGCGTTGAATGGCTCGACATCCCCGTCGGCAAGAATGAAGATCCCAACAAGACGACCGGCAACTTCGTCGCTGTCGGCACGATGGAACCCGATATTGAGATCTGGGACCTCGACATCGTCGACTGCATGTACCCCAACGCCATCCTCGGCCAGGGCGGCAACAACCCCGAAGCCCCTGCGAAGAAGCCTAAGAAGAAGACCAAGGCCAACGACGCCTTCCACGTCGACTCGGTCCTCGCCCTCGCTGCCAACCGCCAACACCGCAACCTCCTCGCCTCTGCCTCTGCTGACCGCACCGTCAAGCTCTGGGACCTCTCCACCACCTCCTGCGCCAAGTCCTACTCCCACCACACCGACAAGGTCTGCGCGCTGGACTGGCATCCCAAGGAGTCCACCGTCCTGCTCACTGGTAGCTACGACCGCACAGTCGTCGCCGCCGATATGCGCGCTCCCGATGCCCAAGCCCGGTGGGGTGTCGACGCCGACGTCGAGAACATTCGCTGGGACGTCCACGACGCCAACTACTTCTACGTGACCACCGACGCAGGAATGGTCTACCGCTTCGATGCGCGAACCATCCCGTCTTCACCGGCGGCGTCCAAGCCCGTCTGGTCGCTGCAGGCGCACGATGAGTCCGTCTCCGCGTTCGATGTCAATGCCGCCATCCCCGGATTCATCGTCACCGGCTCCACCGATAAGCAGGTGAAGCTGTGGAACGTCGAGAACGACAAGCCCGCCATGGTTGTCTCGCGGAAGCTCGAGGTCGGCAAGGTCTTCTCGACTACCTTTGCGCCGGACCCGGAGGTGAGCTTCCGTCTTGCCGTTGCCGGTAGCAAGGGTGTTGTCCAGGTGTGGGACACCTCCACCAACGGTGCTGTGCGTCGTGCGTTCGTCTCGCGTGTGCCCAGCCTCGAGGGCGAGGTCCAGGAGCGTATGGTGGGTCTTTCTAAGGATCAGGATGAGTCGGAGGACGAGGGTGCGCTTGCTCCTGAAATCGGCGGTGCCGCTGGAGGACAGGATGGATGGGAGTCTATGGATGAGGATGATTAAGGGGACGTTTTGCTCAAATTTGATGCGAACGGATGCCCCGAGATGCGGGGAAAAAAGAATTTATTGGAAGTTTGATGTATATAATGCCGTCTTCATAGTTTACCTGCCATACATTCATCATGTTATCGCCCCGGCAGTCAATCTATTTCCCACAACACCCCAACTCACTTTGTATACATAAACAGACTTCATAACCACATGAATGGCTGACGCCCGTGTTGCAAGAAATCCATGAAGCCGGACATTCGGCCCTCCCAGTCATCACATGAGAAGTAGACAGGGGTATCAAGATCTGGTGATCCACAAAGCTCGACCGAATAATCACTGTTTTGCTGCTGCATTGCGCAACGTCATCAACATCAGGTATCCTACGTCGTAGGATACTCCCGAAAAAGCAAACGCGGAGATACTGCCCCCGTGGAAGATAAGATGCATGCATATCCGGAGATATTGTCTTCTCAAGTGGGCGGTGGACACATGAGTTGATGGTATCATGCAGGCTATGGTGGCAGTGGACGGGGTCCTTGGGCTACTAGCAGGGGGTGGAAAGTAAAAGTGGTGCATGGTGCAGGCAGTGTGGAGGGAGAGATGGGGTCGGTAGGTAGTGATGCTATGATTGATGCGTCGGCTTGATGGCTGTGTGGCGGCGAGTGATGCTACATATCCATCGGTTTGGCTGTAACGTAGGATCTTGTCCTTGGGTAGAGTGTAGTTGCTGTGCGTTTTGTGACTGAGGTGCAGGTGGATATGTGTTCTACTTGTCGATTATTGAACTGTTTTTCTGCGCCTTTCGCCCAGTTGCCCGATTCGGGCACCGCCGCTTTTATGAGGGCTGCACGTGATCGATCCCGGCTTGCTCCTGCTACGCTCCGTGCCACTCACTGCTTGATCACTGCGCACGCACAGATCGCTCCGAATGCTCCCGGATTGCTCTGGGCCCCTCCCAGAGCGGTCCCGGACTAGCTCACCCGCATTGTGATGGCCACTATCACGTGACTGAACTAGGGTCTTTAAACCGTGACAGGCCAAGACATTCTGATCTAGATCTTCGTATCAGGTATGGACCAACAATTTCCTGATGCCCTCCTAAGAGCAAGGGCTGGCGGATTTCGCCTGCTCAATCAACAATACCTTTAGTCCAGCATGTGATGCCTGATTTCACAAAGCTAGTCATGCGAAATTTAGCTAAGATGTCTCTCGTCTCAGCCTAAATATAAATACTAGCCATTCGCTTGGAAGATGTTCGCATAATTCAATCCCTTCTCCATCTTTTCTACATCATATCTCGTACTGCAATTCGTCCTTATCTCGTTATATCTTGGCCCTTACGAACAATGACTAAACGTTCCCCCGAATGGAAGGTCAGGCAAGAAGAGAAAAGACGACAAGAGCGCCGTGATCTTCGTCAACAACGTGGATACAACCCCGAAGACCATAGACAGGAAGATTCCCAGCGGACGAGAAAAAGAGCGTCTAAGAAACAACGACAGACATACAAGAAATATGTCCGCAAATATGAAGAGTAGGACCTTACTATCCTCAACTTTGGGCTATTCTCATTGTGATCCGCTAGATTTCTTCAGGAGGCAAAAGGGTTTCCAAACGGCTACAAGGTTGGCGAGGGACACAAAATACCGAAATTAGAAGAGCTTAAAGAGTTCGTTCGATGGTGGATTTCGTCTACCAAGGGCAGAATTGACCCAGGTGGAAGACCAACCAGAGACTCAATCTTGAACGGGGCTCAAAACTTCATACCTGGTTTCTTTCTCGTCACTGGGAACGAGATTCCTCCCAATGATGCATCCCAACTCTATAGCGTATGGCGCCCTTCCTTCAAGCGAACCGTGGCCTGACCAAGACAGTTCATTAGGAATGACTTGGTTGAAGATGGATACATCCCAGCTATCAAGAAACCACGATATAACTTCCAGCTTAAAAGCTTTGAGCGTGCTATTGTTGCATTTTGGGGCACTGATGATGCCTTTTTCATGCCAGGAAGATATCGCGTCCAATTTCACTTCATCACTCTTCAGTTTCTTTGCTCGGCTGCCAGAGTGTCTGCTCTTACTCCTGCGTCAGAGAATAAAATCAAAGGAGGGCTTCGTTACAAAGTGAGGGAAATATCATGGTTGACTTAGACTTCGGCCGCTGACAATGGCCAGGATATCCAGCTTGTATTGTTCCGTACCGCAGATGATCCTTGGAGAATTGGATGGCGACTTGATCAACGGTTTGTCAAAGGGAATAAGGACCCCGAGAATACGGTGTATGCAAGTCTGATCAGATTTTGGTCTTTCAGCTTGGCCTTATGCTTACCATGACAGGTTCGGAACTGCCATCTGGGATTGTGATGAGCCCATTTATGCGGGAGCACTGTTCCTCCTGGCGCTCGCGCTTGCGGATGGAGCTCTCTTTGGATTTACGTCTCCTGAAGAAGTCTTCGAGCAGAGAATTCCCCCAGGAGAGAATGAGCTAGTGCTCTCATGGAAGGACGAGGCAAGAGACCGACGCGTCGTCAGAAGTGTCACAGCTGAAGGAGTCGGTGAAGATCCGTTGACAAAGGAGCAGTATCAGAAAGACCTCCGCCGAATTTTGATCTGGGTTGGCTTTTTCATTACAGCCACGGTCCATGCTATGCGCCGCGAGCTAGGGAAGGCAGTTGCAGGTCGGTGGCCTTTCCATTTTTTCTGAGCCCAGCTAAAGACCTGTGCAGCCAAATATGCCTCTGCCCTTGTAGCGCAGGTACTTACGCACGGTTCCGAGGCGATCTACGGAGACAACTACCTGGCCAACTGTTCCGGTGTAGATGTGGTCAACGCGTTGAGGCGTCGGCCCACAGACCATACTCACCTTGAATATTTCCAAGGCTTTGAACAGTACCATGAGAACGGCCTTCCTCATCGGCTGCCTACGGAGGAGGAAGAGAAGCTCGATGAGCATCCCGATTTGATTGCCAAAGACCTGGAGATTGAGAACGCGCGGTCCGCTGATGACATTAAGAAATTACGCCAAGACCGTAGCGTCATTAGGCGAAAGCTCTATTCCAAAGCGTTGCAGAAGTATCAAACTCATTGGGTGCAGGAGCGACGCGACTGGAAAATTATGACTCGCGGCCGAGAACTTCCGGATCATGTTGAGCAAGTGGCACAAAAACAGGCTCTGTGCAAGCTCATGCCCGAGTTAGGTCGTTTGGCGGCAATCATGTCGACCAATAAACCACTTTCTTTCCATGAGAAAGCGAGCGTGGTGAGGGATCTTTACACCCAATGTCTCCGTGACTTTTCCGTGGTATATCGTCCGGGAGAAGAGCCTGTAAAAGGGCGCTGCCCAGTCACAAGTTGCAACAAAGACTTAGACACGTGAGCGACTCTTCCGGATTCCATGAATTTTTGCCTTACTAATACATGACAGATTGTCAAGGCCCAGGCGGAGCAATCATATCCATGGTTGCGTTAGCGAGTCATTCGCCCAACAGAAGAATATTCCGCCTCGGCATGTCAAGTATTGCTGGGAGTGCTTTACGTTCCATGATGGGACCAGCGATGAATTTGAGGAACACTGTCGCGGTCACCTTCCATCAATGACAAGTCAGCACTACGGGGTTATACTGTATCGCCATACTATCATCCGCGCCGGATATTGCATTGAATGCCTCTGGGATGACGCGAAGCCAGCAGCCTGCAGAATGAATGCTTTCAAGAAAAACGACGACCTAAAAGAGCATCTAGAGGGTCACATTCAGTCAAAACGGTGGCCATCGGAGTGTGCTGACCCGTTATGTAGCCACACCGCCGCGGACGAGATGGACTACCGTCGGCATCTTCGCGACGTGCACCATTACCAAAGGAGTATCTGTGAGCGGCCGGGAACGACGTGCAAGAAACGATCCTCCTCTGCCCTGGATGAGTCACCAACCTCGGACAAAAAGCAGTTCATGGAAGTGAAACGACCCTACAAACGTCAAAAGGCCGGGTCGAATCCATCACGTGGTGTTAAGGGGCAGACTTTTATCAATTGGAAACCCCCTACAACACGGCTAAGAGCGATGAGACCTGCGCAGGTTCGGAAGAAAGATCAGGGCAACCAACGTCCAGGCACCAATCTTCATGCAGTATCACAGGATGGCCGTTCTGCTCGATCTGCCTCACCTGACCTCCCCGGGCTGACAGATGATACGAGCACCTGCGCAAGCCACTCCGCAGCCTCTCCCACCATAGATGCTATCCCTATTGACCCTCAGATATTGCAATCCTCCCCCTGGCTTGAGTGCCAACCAGTGCAAGGAGAAGGGCAGCACCGTACCAGTGATTCTGTGGAGTATAGAGACAGTCACTGCGCCAATGAACCAGCAGAGAGCAATGATTCCCATCAGATGCCTCTGAAAAACCCTACCCAGAGGGACATTGACTGCGAAGAGGCTGCTTACCTAGGAGCGGACAATATTACCACGGATCCCACGACGCCATCAACGCCGCTAAGCCGACCAGACGCTGCCCCCACAACCTATGAATCCAGGCCGGATAATGACTCTTCCCACATGGTGCAGCAGTCTACCAATATAGCGTTTATCCAAAACGAAGGGAAAACTGTCAACTTCATAGGGCCCATTACAAGGGCCCGAACCAGGGCTCTGACTAGGTCGTGTCAGAAGTCTACGGGCCTCCGCACCTCGTCTGGCAAAGCAAGAGCATACAGCCAGGGGGAGGACACCTTGCTGAAGTCACTCATGGAGCAATGGGGTACTCTCGAATTGGTTGTGCCGAGATTCCAGAAGTCGTTTCCAAATCGGTCTGCTACTTCCCTTCAAAGGCGCTGGTTGCTCATGCGATCTTCCCCTCGACGCTCGACCAGGTCAAGACCGATTTGAAGGGAAAAAAAGAAGGAAAAAGGCACAGATCCCTTATATCTGCGAGGTGGTATCTAAGGCATGATCCAGAGTTGGCCTCCTTGCTATAATGTATCTTGCGCTGCTAGATCTTCAGGCTAAGGCGAATGAATCCTGGAACATGGGGGCCCGCTTAATTGCATCTTCCTCGGGCAAACCCTTGACGTCTATTGAAGTCTCGGCGATTGAAGAGTTGACAAATTCTTCTTTGGGGGAGTTGAGGGTGATCACGTTTATGGGCACTCACCATTGACAAGCTAGGTCGTCGCACATTTCACTGCATTTGAGCAATGATTCGTTTTTACCGTATGTAGACAATGTATGGCTTACTGAGCATACTTCCTTCGCCGCTAAAACGGCAGCTTGCGGGGACAACAGCTGAGGAATTCATCTTGCAGCTGCTGGGCTCATAGGGTTGTGCTTTTCCTTTATCGTTACCCGCGACCATTGAGTCCAGATCACTCAATTTCCACCTAGGATTTGTGCTATGTCATAGGTCCTGGATGCGCTGCGGGGAGTAGTTCGGCTGCATCTATGAAGAATTCAGCTTCAACAGTGACAAGACCGTTGAGGTTTCTTCGGACAGGTTTCCCTCCTTTCAGGGCAGATGGGGTGTCGCCACGATTGGACGCTTTCCCTCTTTTTCCGAATAGAGCTAGAATGGAACCCTTCTGCAGAAGAAATGGACTTGACCCCCCGGAACGTTTTTAATTCCAGCATGACGTCTGCGCCCCCTAAATCCGCTTCCCCCACAGTGAAGATACTTGTATCCCATCATACTGTACACGGAGCCTTCACGAGCGTCAAAGGTGGCATATCGAGGCTTAACGGTGCCGAAACAAGCGGGATACACGAGTGACACGTAGGTTAAGTGAAGGGATTAGGTCACAATACCACGATATCAAGTAGAAAGCAACGGGGAGAGGCATGCCACCCAGTACAGCGATCAGTCAATCGAGGCAGACATCCAATCTCCAATTATTGCCCTCTCCGATCGATCTTCATTTGCTTGACCTTGGTCAAGTCAAGAGACCAGTGAACTTTAAGTAAATAATCTCCCATGAAGTGCGGAGAAAAACGTATATCATGGCCAACTCTGCTATAGGCGTTAGACGAGAGTACCGATTGATCAGATTGGCGATCTCGATCATCGTCTTCCAAGGATGTTCAGAGCTATCTGTTGCCTATGGAAGTAGGAATAAGCGTGAGTGCAGAAGTTCCTCCGCATCCATCACTATCAAAACCACAGCGATATATTCCTAGTAGCTCTCGTAGCGGCATAAAATAAAAAGAGCAAGATGCCTTGAATGAATCAAAGGTTTGACATACGCATGGCTCTAATTTCCAGGTTGGGCAGTGGTGCAGATAGAGGTTGTCCAGTCCTCTTCCATCCTCTTCCTGCCATGGGGAGTTCGGTGCTCGTCCGAAGCCATTGATCAATTTCCTAGATAGGGTGCGGCGCTTAAATTTATACGAAGGCTTGGCGTTTCCACGGTCGGAGAGGAAAGAAACATGATGCGGATTCTTACAACCACTAGGACTAGTTGGTAGTCATTCCGCCAGCAAATCTGCTGAAAGCTGGCCCGCTTCCAGAGCAAGAGAAACTTGTCTATGCCATCCTGTGAGGGGCCCGCTGGTTTGCTTCAGAAACCAGGGGAACATGTCCCGGAATTGATTATCCACTAAACGGGTTAGTCTGTCACGGGACCCGGGTACGTGCCATCCTCACCAGGCCGTACCTTCTAAGTCCGGAGGTGCTCGACGTTGGTTCTGTGGACACTCCCCAGCTATGGAAGCAGAAGCTCTCAGTAGGGAAGAGCTAGTGGCTCTGCTGGAGCAGGAACGGCAGCGCAACCGGAAGACGACGTTCGCAGAGTACCTTCTCGCCTGTCATCGCTTCATCACGAAACCCCTGACTATCCAGACAGACAAATCCCTTACGACCAAAGGGTCAATCACCAGCCCGAATGGCCGTATCTGTCCGACGTTTCTTGAGCCATTCGACTTTCGTGCCTTCCAACAGCCGCTTTTCGATGAAGTATACCGGTTCTTCCACCCGTCCGACTCCCCGCCACGCGTGTTCCCACCGTTGATTGTGATTGAAGACCGAGGAAAACAGGCGTGCTCGCGCCCCTTGGCCAGCGAAGCCGATTTAGTCCGACACAAGGAAGCAGAAGTTGAAAACCCAGTGAAAGAAATCATCGAGCAACTGGCTCAAATACCTGCCGCACGAGAAAGTTTCTCGCTTGGGGATGGGATTGTCTTTGAGAACCATATGAACACCGTCACTGAGGAGCCCGGCCAGCGTCCGTCCGATTCTTCCCGCAGCGTTCGAGCCGACCAAAACTGTGTGTATGCGCGAAACGGCCGTCGAGAATTGTTATATGTTGTTGAATATAAAGCGGCCCATAAGCTTCCGGACGCCTTTCTTCGAGCTGGTCTGAGACCGATGAACGTGCTGGAGGAGGTAGTACGACGTGTTACAATCCCAGTGGATTCGGAAGAGAAGCTCCAATACGATGCTGAAATGTTGACATGTGCCGCCGTGGCGCAAGAGTATGAGTATATGATCTTGGGTGGAACCCCTATGGGCATTTTGGACAATGGGAGAAGCCAGGTGATGCTTTGGGTTCCTGAGGACAAACCAGCGACTTTACGCTATTGCCTGCTAAATCCCAGTCGCGATGCGGCACCTGAAACTGATGATGGCCTTGGTTTTCGATACCCATTTACTGCTGTTGGTAACCGGCTCGCCCTGACACTCCTGGCTCTCCGGTTCCCTCAACGCAGCCAGATTTGGCGTAACAACGCTATGAACAACTTGCACAGATGGAATGTTGATTTTGAGGACGTTCTTCGATTAATCCCTGAATCGGAGAGGAAGCAGACTCCGCCGGGCTCGGTATATCGAGCGCCACGCTACCCTATCAACCCCCGATCGCCATACCTCCTACGGTCACGACGACTGCCAGCAGGCTGCAATGATGTTGCACTGTCTGGCAACCGTACAGATCCCTCGGACTCGTCAGACGAGTCAAACGACAGACGGCCCTGTCTTCCTTCTTCGCCTATGGAACATTTGGGGGAACGGAGGAAACGACGACGTACATCGCATTCAAAGCCATCAGGGGGCCGCCCCGCTGAATCCAGACAGCCAAACCGCGCGTACTGTACCCAGAAATGTCTTCGTGGCCTGGCAAGCGGATCGATCCTCGATCTCAAATGTCCAAATGCACGCTTGCACGGAGCTCGGTCAAGCGATGGGGGGCATCCCATCTCACTGCTGAAACTTGTCAAGCTTGTCAGTCAGCAGCTTAACTCCGATCCGGACAACCGCTGTATACCTCTGTGGAAGGAGGGCCTCCATGGATTCCTCTTCGCTATCACGCTTGAAGGGTATGGCTATACATTTGTTGGCAAAGGCACCACATACAGCTCTCACTTTGAGGGCGACGTATATCGGAAGTTGAAACACATCCAGGGATCCGCGGTTCCAGTTTATCTTGGTGACATTTACCTGAGCCAAAACGTGTTTTGCCTAGACCCGAAGCGCATCATAGTCCACATGTCGTTGATGGCATACGGCGGAGTTAGGTTGGAGACGTCTGGTCGCAGCGACCTTAAGGAGCACATCGCTCGTACAGAAACCCAGATCCATGAGTCTGGCGTTGATCATCTGGACCAACGACCTGCAAACATGTTGTGGAATGAGGAGGTCCAGCGAGTCATGTTTATCGATTTTGGTCGTGCGGTTATCAACAACAAACGGAAAGTGTCGCCAGCAGCCGTGTCTCTCCCTTCGCCCCAGAGATTACGGCAACGCCATACCCGCCGCGGCATTGTTGTTTGAACCCCAGCGTTCGCCCGAGGTTGGACTTGTCTCCACAGGATAGGCGATCCGTATCCGCAAAAAGACGTCTTCGGCATCGGAGACCCCCCGGCCAGCGGACATTTTGGATCGTCTCAATATCCGTCATCTTGGTGAAAAATTGCCATATTATCCCGCGATGCAACGGCAAAACCTGCTGTGCACACTCCCTGTCGAGATCTGTTCCGGTTGAGCTATGACACGTCTGCCCCCTAATACGATACTCTGTCAAGGAACCCCGGTCGCACCCACGGGCTTGAAGGACGACGGATCATACGCGGAGGCAAGTC
Organism: Aspergillus olivimuriae; assembly: GCA_003719415.1. NCBI lineage: Eukaryota > Fungi > Ascomycota > Eurotiomycetes > Eurotiales > Aspergillaceae > Aspergillus > Aspergillus olivimuriae. The sequence continues at coordinate 12,381 of RHLO01000289.1, forward strand.
AGTCCGACAAGGCGTCGGCTTCAGCTCCTGAAATGGACGGGATAGCGCTTGCTCGTTCGCTTGGATTGTGCCGAAGGCTGCTTGCCCTGAAGGTGCAAATCGGCGACGTTTGGTTGACAACATCAATAACGGCCAAAAAGATAGTGTACCACGAAAGCATTTTCTTTTGCCTATCTTGGTCGACTAGCTGCATTCTGTCACCTACCCAGCAGCTTGAGCTCCACGACAAAGCTGCTTCGAATGCAAGTTCTGCGCCCCCCAATGGTTCTGATTTGGATGTGGCGTGCCCGTCAGGGGAATATCCGGGGGTAGGATCATCCCCTGCTCCAGAGTGTCCGGCAACTACGAATAGGTAGGAACTTACACCGGCCTTGGGTGACAACACGCTGACCTCCGATGCCTTCAATGACCGGCTGAACAGTAATGTACACTGTGCCCGGAGATCTGTTCCTGGTCCTTGCCATTGTTGGCATTGCCTCGCATCTTGGGATGTGCCGGGCTATAGCCGACATTACCAAGATCATCTTGGCTCTATGACTACGCATCTGGGATCCGCTACGAAGCTATCACCCATCGCAGTCCCGTGCTAAAGCCAACGTGGCGTATCTTTTGCTTGTGGAACGAGAATCTGGACGCTCATTCTCGACTACAATGATTCGCTAGGGGTTACCAACTTCGCCATCGCCTGGACCCTTACGACAAGACAAAGGATGGTCTGGTCGATGCACCGACAAGTTATGTGGGAAGGAACTTCATGGCGAACTGAGTTTCCGTCAAGTACGACGTCCACGCCTACGGTAAGTCTTTCCGGCAGGAGCGCCGTGCCCGGGCATGCAAGGGAGCCAAATCGAAGAATGAACCCTGACCAAGCCGCGTTGTGCCCTATCCTTCACAGAGAACATTCTAGAAGCGTAGTTCCCGGCTCCAATCCCAGGAGGTGTCGATAAAGTCATTGGCAGTTCCGTAGGTTCAGACACCGTAGCAATGACAACGCCGGAGACATTGATTTGGTTGCCTCGACATCTACGGATATCGTGCCTAAACCTGACTGATATGAGCCTAGCCGAAGAGAGCAACTGCCGGTCCAACCACGTGCCTTGGGGTCTAAAAAGCCCAGAATTACCCATCGGTACATCTATAACGGATCTCTGTTTTTATGCGGAAACCAACCGTTGATATTTAGTTTGTTTCCATGGGTAAGGTCTTTGATTCGTGTGGTCGGCGTCCGAAGGGCCAAATTGCATGGGAGCTGGCAATGCTATACGCAACTTGCTGAGTCTCTAAACCAGCCTCCGCCCAGCAATGCAAGATGTTTCACCAGAGCTCCTGTTCTCAGTGTACGCAGGGTTCGTTGCGACGGCACGTGCAGGACGACTGCAAGGGATCGATGGCGCAGAGACAAGAGCCAGGCGGCAATAAGAGGGGTCCGGAATGTATCAGCTCGACGATGGTTCTGGCATCAGACGGTCTATACTGGGATTATGTACATCTTCGGCCTTCCAATGGGATCAGCCGACATCGTATATCAGGAATTCCATATGCTCAGTCCAACCGTAAACAATCACATCTGTCGTATATACGAGTGGTGTCGCTGGGTGGAGTGCAGATAATGCTGCAGGAGATGAACCCCTGACGAAGGAAAAAGAGGCAGGAGAGCCCCATGTCTTCTCTAAAATCAGCATGCAGTCTTCTCCTTTAAGGATGCACCACAGCCTTAGTCAAGGAGATAGGTTTGGCATCTGGGCATGAGCGACAACTTTATGCAGCGCCTGAGATGAGCAGCCAATTGACTGAAACCCAAACGGCCGTGCAGCTTCTGGCAGTACTGTATCTATATTCGGCATGTCACAGGTTCGGATAAATCCAACCTGCGGAAGAAAGGATGCACAGGTTTGCCGCCAGCCGACCCGTTAAATAGCGGAGCGTGTCCTGCCTGGAAACTGTCAATGAAGACTGAGACGATTCTGAGCTATCCTCCGTTATTAGGCCACCCTCTATCGAAACACGCCCTCCGCAAAAGCGTCTAGCAGGAATGCATTCCCAGGTTAACCCGTCCAGCACCGCATTGTGCAGCCGCCGCGTTCATCCAAAGAGAAGAAACCAACGACGAGAGTACCAGTACCCTCGCGCACTACGGATTTTTGAAGAGTGAGAAGCCTTGACGTTCGTCAATCGAGTTACGAAACTGATGCCGTCGTAGGTATCTTGCCGAGGCTGGTAAAGTGAAGGATGGGTTTCATATCGAACATGGCTTTCCTACACCGTCTGTCGCAGATTTTCACGCATTTATTCGATGGTATCTATTGTCAGGTGCGGGAAGGAATGGGACACGCCCCTTCCTCAGCGATACTGTATCTCTTACACGGAAGCTTCTTTCGGGGCTTGAGTGGCGGACTGGGATCCATGTTCCCCAGGGTACAGCCAAGGAATTACAAAAGGTGAGGTTTATTGTGTAGATCAAACCACGTTCTGACATTCTGCAGTGGATTCGACGTTCTCTGATTGACGAGGGTTTAGTCTCGTTGAAAAACCCACGGAAATACCCACAGAAGACCGTCCGTGATGGCGAATCAGTCACTGTGCTCCCTCATCTCATTACTGGCATCCGTACAATGGAAATTAGCTAGGAAGACGTAAGGCCGCACCTATACCCGGTTGATTCCAGGTTGTGGACCAAGACTGGTTCTCCTCATTCTGCGTCAAGCACCGGCACATATGTCATCTAGGCTCGAATTCAGTTTAACATGTGTTCACTCGAATATGATTCTTCAAATCGGAATATCTCGTTTAACATATTGTTCACACGAATACATTTGGTCGTATCTAGAAGGTTTACTTAACATATGCTTATCCGAGTCGATCTGTTTATACCCGAAGTATTTAACAATTGTTCCCGGAAAGTTGATAGGCCTGTATATATTCTAATCTTTGTGGCCACCGTATCAATCAATTTTTAAAAGGCATCCAGACATGGAAGAGGAATGTAGGGAGGTTCACAACCGTTCAACATGGTGAGGAGCGAGGAGTTGGCCGTGTCACGTTGAGTTGAGCAACATCTGTTGACCGTGGATGATCCCATTTGAATCTGGTTCCTTGCAATTTCGACATGTCACGGCTTTTGTCACACCATGCGTAAAACTATATTTCCCTTTTGTTGAACCAGTTCCTTCGTCGCTCCAGTGATGGATTGCGAGGTCAACATCACATTCTTCGCGGAACTAAAGAGCTGGTGTTCCCCGGAGAGCATGGATTTTGTTGAACGAACCGGCAATCTGCTACCTGTGGGTGATTGAGTCGGTCAGATAGAGGTAGTACGGGCCTAAGTTTCAGACTGTACAGTCTCTATGTACCATTATATATTATTGGAAGTTACTGTACCGGGTTCCTGTATTCGTCAAGTCCAGTTACCTACGTGGTAATTACCATTAATTGTGGTATTAGTAATTGTGCTCTCCGCAGTCTGGATGGGCATGACTAAGCAAGGGCGTACAGGGGCCTAGTTCTCGACTCATCGTGTGGAGAAGACGGATGAGATGGGATGGGATGGGGCGCTGAGATAAAGGTATAAGAGGGTACACCATGTGACGGGGGTTCTGTTTGCACATCTCAGAATTAGATGACCGCTATGCGTTAGGCCCTCAGGTTCTTCGTCATGTGGGATGGTACTTCCATCCGCTGGCGGGTGGTCTCAACGACTGGAGCGCGTGAAGACTTGGGCACATAGCATTCGTTTAAGGTCACGAGAGGAAGCGTCCATAATATTGCTCATAGAACGCAACTTGACTGTTTGTACCCGGAGACCTGCGTAATTCTTGTGGCGCCTGTTGCCAGGGGCCCTTGGTTAAATTAGTTGTGCCTGGGCCGTAGCGGCGAAGAAATCAAGTCTTGATGTTGGAGGGCTGTTTTGAAGTCCCGACAGCACGCTTAATTGTCACTTTCAACCAGGGCTGGAGCCCAACTTGACCTAGGCTAAGCACCCCCATCAAGACCGTAGAAGGAAGCACCATAGTAAGACCGGCATTTGGTGTTAATTGCTTCCGGCGTTAGGATTTTCTTTCTCCCGTGTATTTCCAACCCCCAACCCGCCCTCTAACGTACCACATTGAAATTCATTTCATTCCGCATCTTTACCCCTGGACTTGTGTGTAATCAGGCCGGATATCATATATTCGCCGTTGAATTCCAATCCACCGTCGGTCCAAATTGACTTTCAAGTCCGACTTCGAGTTCGGCTCTCCTGCCATTTCCTTGCCACTCAGATCATCCCCAGAGCTTTCCGATAACGCTCGGATGGAGTAATGTTACCTCTTCGGTGGTTGACCTCAACATCGCGACGTACTATGTTCACCTTTGCCAAAAAGTCGCTCTGGCCGGTGCCGCCTTCTGCGGAGCCTCCAATTCCTCAGCAGGAACGTGTCGACGAGGAGCTCTGCCCAGGTTATGATTCGGCGAGTTTTTACCCAGCAAATCCAGGGGAAGTACTGGCAGACAGGTTTCAGCTCCTCGTCAAAATCGGATGGGGATCACAATCTACTGCATGGCTCGCCAGAGACATTTCAAGGTAGCTATCCCGTCCGTAAATGTGCTTTCACGCTTCGTTTGACTACAGAGAAATTGACCATGGCCCACCCAATCAAGATTTAAATGGCAACATGAGCGAACAGTGGCTCTCAAAATAATTAACAGTAACAGTACCGATGATGCTCGGCATGAAAAGGGGGTTGAAAGCCATATCGCGCAGCAAGATCCAGGACATCGGGGCCGCGTGATTCTACGTACATGTCTGGATGACGTCGAAGTAACTGGCCCTGACGGGAGGCATATATGTCTTGTGTACGAACCGATGAGAGAGCCTATCTGGATTCTGCAGAGGCGTTTTATCGATCGCAGGATTCCCTTGCCCATTGCGAAGGCCTATATCTACTTCCTCCTTGCTGGACTTGACTATCTTCACTCAGAGTGCAAAGTTGTCCACAGTGGTAAGCGCTTTTCGCAATTCTCCCCTGCTCAAAATATTATTTCCTAATCCAACATTCAGACTTGAAGCTGAGTAACATCCTCATGAGCTTCGAAAACGAAAGCATTCTTGCCAACTTCATAAAACGGCAACAAAGAATGCAATACAAGATTGACGGCAAGGGTGGTCGGACTATCTACCGCTGCCATAATGACTTCGGCCCTCTTGACGGGCGAGATATCAAGAATCTGGTTCCCAAAATAGCAGATTTCGGACTCGCAGCAAGACTTGACCAGCCGGATTCTCAAGATGGAGTGGTAGGAAAGCAACTTGGCATTTATCCCATCCAACCAGACTTCTACCGTGCTCCAGAGGTGATCCTTGGTTGCGGTTGGGATTTCAAGGCGGATATTTGGAATTTTGGTATTTTGGTAAGATACCCTGCGACTATACACTTCCCTGTTGGTTTAACCGCTCGTTTGGCTTGGCCTTAATGTTAATTATCCTGTTCGGCAAGTTGTGGAATATCCTTGGAAGCCAGGAGTTATTCAAGCAGGTATATGATGCAGACGGGAAATACGAGGCAAAGTCACACCTCGCGGAAATGATTGCTCTACTTGGCCCGCCCCCCAAGGCATTGCTCGCGAGATCAAAGACTATGTCGGACCAGAACTGGCCCCATCCTGTCGCGAACGACTCTGGAAAACTGTGCAATAATGCTCAGGAATTCTTTGGTGGTCCTTTCTTTGATGCAGAAGGTGGTTTGACCAACTATCACATTTGTCGATACCTGGCGTGCTGACTAGCCTAGGTGGATTCCGCCATAACGAGTTGATTCCGTCTCGAAGCTTGGAGGATACAATCCCATTCCTCGAACGGGAAGATCAAGAGGCATTTTTATCCTTTGTTCGGCAAATGCTCACTTGGCTCCCGGAGGAGAGGAAGACAGCTCGTGAACTGATGGATCATCGGTTCCTCAAACTTGGAGGTTGAGTAACGGAGTAGTTCTATTTAAATAATTAAATCCGCCCGGAGATGTCGGAAGCCTCCGGTTAATCGCCCAAGGTTAAGCTTGCGGACCAGAATATGCCAGGACGTATGTACATACGGTGAAGGTTACTACAGTGTTCGTTGAGCAGTTATCAGAAAAATATTCGTCTGCTCGTGAGCATCATGTTGAGGTGTCGACAATTTAAGGTGTAGTGGTCTACATGTATGCAGAGCTTCGTCTTGCAAGTAACAATGTCATTCAGCCTCAATTCTCGTCGCGCTATATCGTGCAACTAGCTGCTGCGCGTGAGAAGCTACTTCTCGAGATTATTGAACAGGCCCGGAGCCCTCGGGGGCCTCAGCAACGCGCGAGACTTTGACCCGACCATACATAGCCTTCGAAAAGACCACCGTCCCGTCGGGGTACACATGTGCAGATGTAACGCGTGTTTCTCCTTTCGCGAAAGTTATAGACGCGTGGAGAGGATCATTGTTCTGCGGAGTGGGATGAGGGTCGCCCCTAGTCCGTTGTTAGTAAACCTGGTCTATCGAGGAGCTCTTGGGCTGGCGGTGATCCTTACTGCACAGTCGCTGAGTCCACCTTGTCCAGTAGCTGGGGTACGAGGTCGACGGCATTTTCAGCATAACTCTTGACCCATGAGACATCCTGGGTTGTTCCCTTGTTACTCCAAGAGAGGGACTTCAATACCCGAGCTGCAGTAGAGAATGCGCGAGACATGTCTTCGACTTGTGGATAGAGGCAAGGCTTGGAAACGGCTTTGGTAGAGGATCAACGAATAACCAAGAAAGTTCTGAGGATGAGATCCATAACGAGTGAACGGGTACGGCTTGCGAGGTTGCGAGACTTTATATTGGATTATCTCTGTGATACTTCCAAGATATAGACTTCTAAGCGCTTTGTCCGTTTTGGAGTGGGATTGGGGTTGCTTTGGACTGGGGTGAAGGGCCTGTGTAAGAGCTAACGAGGAGCACCCACCAATTGGAAAGGCCCATGGCATTTGGATGCGTTGCAGCCTCTTCACCACGACACCCTGCACCCAGGTCCGGCACGAGGCTGAAAGGCCACACGGAAATTGCAGGAGAATCCGGAGGATAAATTCGAAGCTACCATCACCAATAGAATCACGCTCCATTTGGAATCTCAAACTTTCAAGTGTTGAGAAACAGGCTGCATGTCCTTCGGCACGTCCAGAAGTTCACTACTGTGGTGCAAATATCCACAGTTTACGCAAACTTGTCTCAAATGAGTCCTTCATCTCACATTGACGTGGTACTACAGTTGAGATGTGCTACTGCACCGCACAGCAAGACACGGGGATCCTGCCACCCTCAATCCTGGAGTATTGAATCGCAAGGGCTAAAAGGTAAATTGAACCATCAACCAATTCAGCGCGAGGTCCCGAAAAGCACAGGAGCTTCAGTTCGAGTTGGCTTCCAAATAATTACTGGAAAGCGTGTTTTGTGGGTTTACCCCCTGAAGCCGATAATCCAAGACTGCCTAGACGATTGTCAGGATGTGTCAACGGCTTCAGCCAAGCCAAGATAAGAGGTGTTTCTTTCCGTCGAAGACTGGACTGTATGCTCTGGCGATGGCTGCATGCTCTATAAAATGCAATCAACTAGTCGCTTTATCACGATTATAATCAGTCTGGCCGGCGTAATGTGAAGCAAAATGATAGTAACAACCCCCACAAGGCATGGGAGGAATTGAAGTAAGGCGCTTAAAAATATCCAATAGGTGCTTGCATGCTGATCATAGCCCAAGCTGACTGGCTGGTGGGCGCCTTCTTAGGCCGGAAGGCCAACGATCTGCGGAAAATGATGTCGTTCATCACTGTCCCAGGAGAGGCTGACAATTGTCAGATATCCCGTTATCGCGAGATCAAAAAGCCAAAGCTCGCTTCCCTGATCAATGGCGGCCGGGAGCGGCAACTTCCCGCCCTTTTACCGCTATCAGACTAAAGATCGAGTCTCAGAAAATGGACACGAGATATCGTGACGTAAGATTCGCAGGATAGGGAAGAGAAGAGGAATGAATATTATACATTTCATATCCAATAATTTCACTTGGTATGGACATTTTTAACTTGCACATACTGATATTTTCAGCTTTGGGAGTCATTCCTGTCTGTCAAGTTGGTCGCGGATTATCATGTGCGTTGCACGTTATCGGGCAGCCACGGCCCGACGATCTTCCAGATGGGAAAAAGAGAGCCCCTCACCCCACCACAGATTCCTTTATGAGGGGAGTTCAGCAAGAATTAGGAGGGCAATAGAGGACATCGTATATATCCATATTTTTTTCTGCTTCTGTTATCATCCCGCCGACGCATTCAACCAGGCTGCTCCGCATTAGCGCACCATCTCCCGCTGTCCAATTCCAGGCCGCCTGGCTTCCCGATATCGCCGCATCGCACTTCTTCAGACTTCGACGAAAATGACGGATACTCGCCTAGACAAAGACGCGCTCAGCCATTTAAAGGCTCTACGCGATTTTCTTCCAGAATCACCATATGACACGAACGAAAGTGGCGATCACAAAGACAATTACTTATACGAGAAGTTTGAAAATGGGAACCTAAAGTACAAAAACGAGTATCTCGATCGCCACGTCAAACCGTTACTTAAATCAGTGGGTCTTGAGGTACGTTGCACATTCTCACCATCGACCTGGAGCTCACGATATACAGGGCTGGAGGTTCACTGTTTGGAGGTTCCAAACGGCGTTTTGGTGGAAAGACCTTCCAGGTGCCGTCAATATTATTCCCATTCGAGTAATAAGTCCAGGCGCGCGCAGCGATCCTGGCGGCCCACTCACGTATGGAATAATGAGGAGGATCGATGGTCCAGTTTATGTGGAGCCTAAGTTGGAAGCTGTATTTGCTGTACCTCAGTCAATGTAAGACCAGACTTTTATTTGAGTATGTGAAATTCGATATATACCAGGCTTGTTTATGCCTCTAGGAAAGGATTAAAATAAAATGAACTGTTGCTGGATGAGCGTGGCATTCCATCATCAGACTCCGCATGCGTGAAAGGGTTGAAATTGATCGAGTCAAGTGTTTGAAAGAACATTCGGTATATGTTCCATATGAGGTTGTAATCGTAGCCGAGACAGGCGCAGATGTCAGGCAAGCTAAGCCAGTGAGTGAGTGTAGAACTCTTCGTGTGGAAGGATACGTGAGAATACCTAATCTGTCTGGCTACTAACACGTACAATATGCATGGTATGCAGTAGGGGATAAAGCCATTATCAAAGATGGGGAGACCAGCGTTTCCCAGGTGGCGCGTTAGGATATCTCCACTTGATTTATGCTCCGCAAAACGGGCGTATTGTTTGACAGATCGGTTGCCTGCATATTAGTGACGATGTACATGATATCAATGGTGGGGGTTATGGGTTACTTAGAAGGAAAATTTCCCAGCTGGCATATCCCCAAGATTGGTCCAAAAGCTGAGCCACACATCGATTCACCCAGACACTCCCGGTGCGGATCCGTTCAAGGTTCTTGGAGGTGGAGTCACTGATATAGTGCCGCATCATCCAATCTACCGTTTCCCTCGAAGTGCCGACATAAATCATCACTTCGCAGTAGGAGACAAAAATAAGCTCCTGGAACTTTCCAAGCAACACCATTCGTTTGCCATGTCCCACGGAAATATTTGCCCGAGCAGCGTAGTCACAACCTCTCATGATCAAGTCTTTGTTGTCATTCTGCAGGAGCGGAGGGCCTTCTTGCTGCTTTGCTTTGAGCTCCACAGATCCCATTCGTCCTAGCAGTATCGTCACTGCTTGTCCGTTGTCTTCTGCTGTGTTCAGGTGATACACAGTTCTTTTATCCATCCAGTCTTTCACAGACCCTATATCTCGGAGAAACGAGTCCATTTCCTTCTCCCACTGCTTTTTGGGATCTTCGCATTCACCACAGGCTTTGCTATCACGACATTTTGTGAATGCCGTCGGAGAGCTCCCGCCGAATTCCTCCTGACTTGGGTCGTAGTAAAGAAAACGTAGTCCGTTCGCGTTTTCTGACCTCGAAGGTATTGCTGTTTCACTGGGAGCTGATTGCTTCTGCCGAGCCTTCAACAGTTCTCTCTCAAGGTAGGCGATGTATTCCTCGTCATTGCCGTCGAATGGTAAAAGTCGTCGTCTGCTTCCCGTCATAATGGAAGGTGATGTGAGGTTGTCAAACTGAATAATTTTTCGTGTAGAGCTGACTTCGAGGCTGTGACCTTGAGCTACTAGGGGCCATCCCATTTATGGGATGCTCTTTTTGGCTAAATCCTATAAATAGTTTAACTGGATCATGCTCAGGACATGCAGAGTGCGGGGGTGCGAGCGGACTTTCACACATAATCGATCACCTACTTAGGAGGGTATAGTGCAATGTTTGTCACATGGATTCCCTGCGCTGACCCGACCTTCTGAAAGGAGATATATTAAACGGTAAGCCACTCGATTAGTCTCACATGCATTGCGAATGAGAAAGAGGCTCTCTTTGGTAATGCTCCCTCTTAGCACGAAATCGACGAATCACAGGCTCCCACACAGCCTAAGGAGAACAAGATGTATAGCAATCCGTAGCGACCAGGGGTGATGAAGATAAATACAATAAAGGAATGAAGTACCCAAGAAATTGTTGAGGCGCGCTGCGGCCTCAGTTATTTCCTCCCTCAAGCGTTACAAATTGCGGTCTGTTTATACGAGCCTGGTTTTACGATGTTCGTCCTTGATATTATTATTTCCTGCTGGGGTTCTTGTATGGGACGGAGGGAGCATACTCGTACGCATCACGGTACATTCTCAGCTACACCCAAATATGGTCTGGTGAATGCTAATTTGGGGGGACGTTGACTCAGTACATAGTTCCCGAATTCTGCTCGCGCAAAGTCCACATCCTGAGACCCAGGAAAGCAGTGACAGCCTTGCCAGTAACCGGGTAAAGAAATGTTTTCTGAGTTGATTTGGGATCATGACTGACTTTCAAAGGCGTACCCCGAGGGTTCCGTGAGGAGTATTACCCAAGTCACATACGACGAGTATCCATTCAACTTAAAGTCGGCTACCTTCGTAGCCAATGTTGTCAGAAACGGCAAAACACGGCCTTGCACTTTGAACTACTACGAGTTAGTCAAGTGTGAAAATGGCATGAAAACCCTTGCTCGATTCAAGCCGTGGGTTGAGAGCTATGAAACGTCGGGAAACTGAGCCCCGGGGACAAATTTCGATATTTGCTTTGTGCGTGTAGAGAGAAACGGCGTACCTGAACATACAATTGAGATTCAGAGTGCCAGACACTATAATGGATATTTTTAGTTTACCAAACGAACAACAAAGATTCTATATTTACTCTTCGCTGCGTTGAGGATACGATTTGAAGTATGCAATAAACATCCTCTAGATTAGGTTAAAGATGAAGAGGACACTGCCACATACACACAAGCGCAATCCAATAGGAAACCAACAAGTTAGGCACCTAACCAAGACACACCGTTGCCAGAATGCTCGAGCCCAACCAAAAACGCCGGCAGGTGATGGTGAGATGTAGATAGGCTACCAAGGAAGGGAAGTGGAAATCAAAAATTACTGTAGTAAAGCTAGCGAACAGACCTCATCAGTTTGGACCTAGGGCATTGAAAATGTCGCTACTACTTTCGCGATGCCCGAACGAACAGAAGCTCGGGACAGTAATAGTCATTCCATCTGCATGCGCGAACGCCACCTCCGCGTAGTCATCACTGCCTCTCTGTGATGGTGTGGGAGCCATGCTACCGCACAGACTCGATCCGATTCCGGAAGATGACTTACTATAGCTTGACTGGTACTCTAAAAACCACATGCACACATACTAGTCTAGATCAAGCAGCAGGTAGACCCGCCTCTCAATATTCTTCGCCCATTCGCCTCCACTGGCGCTCAGACAACAAGTGATGTCGTTCGGAGAGCTGTGGTGGTCTGTTGTCCCTGCGCTTCTCGCGTTTGGTTTATTTAATATACCTGGGATCCTAGATATAACGCAAGGAAATCTTCTCAGAAATTGCATTTGCACAGCAATCTTTGACGGCATTCAGCAGTCGCGCCTATTGAAATCTTGCTTTGACATCTGCTTTGCTCCATGACTACACCATCTAATGTACCGTTTGCTAGCGGTGGAAACACCACTGCCCCCGATCTTTTGTTCCTCTGCGAGAAATGCTATGGAGACATTGGGCTAGCGGTTTTTGGCCCTCGGGATATCCGGTTCACCCGGAGACCAGAGACTCTGTGCTTCTCCTGCGAAACCAGTCAGCAAAGTGGAGTACTCGTAAGGTGTCCAAACAGCCTCGGGCCTTTCGCAGCTAAGTTTTTCTCAGGTGCACAACTCCTATTCTCAAGAGATCGAAAGGGCCCGACGTATCTTTCTGGAGCTAGAAGAGAAGCGCCGCGAAGTAGAAAAGCGAATGCTGGAGTACAGTATGTTACCCGGATGGTTTCAAAGTATCTATTGACATGTCACAGGTTCCAGGGAGAGCCAGTAGATCTGAACAAGATCATGATTCCGTGGTGGTAGACATTTCCCATGCGTCTTACGAGCCTGGGGCCTCGCTCATGTTACCATACATGCTTCTAAGACGAGCGCTCCATCTGAGTATGACTCGTACTCTCTTTGATTATAAGCCTAAAACCCTGGCATCGCGCAGCCGTAAAATCTAAATATATATTATATAAGTTTTCTGTAGATTTCAACTTTCCTCATGCTTTTTTACTCTCTCTATTTTCGGCCTGATTCATTGCGGCACTGTACGTCGTTGCATTTACCCTGATAGTCGCAACATGTTAACGGGAAATCTGCTTGATACCTGCCTCCCGGTCGTACGAAGAAGGAGGAGGCAACTAAGCCAATGTGCAGCAAGTGGCGCTTCGAACTTGCCTGCTCCAGGCCCCGGATGGATTGGGGCTGCACCCCTGGCAAGGACAGACAAGACCGATAGGCTGTATCTGATGGGAGATTTCCCCTCGGCAAACGATGCTTGGATAGCTGCAAAAAGTACCAGGTTCAGCTGTCTATCTGCATCCTGATAGAAGGTTCCGCCAGCACGTAGACGGACTTAGCTTGTCAAGTCTGTTCACGCTCATTATTCGTCGGAAGCGCCACCATTGGTTCTTGCGCAGCATTAGTCCATAACCACTTTCGCTCGGGAGGGTGCCGAGTTTTGGCATGTTAACTTTAATAGAGAGACCATAAATTCTCGATTATATCCATAGTTTAGACGAGTTGAAGCTGCCTTCCTCGAACCGGGAGGCTCAGCCGAAGCGTAGGGCGAGTTCTGAAGGTTGTGGACACAGCCAACGGACAGCCGCGTAAAGCGGTTCTTGGAAGAACATATGTGGTATCTTCTAGCTCGATATCTGCATACTGTTGGCAACCCTGATCCAGGAAGTGCAGCATTGAGCCTGACCTGAACTAGTAACCATGTATGGAAATGGCTTACAGTTTATCGGATGAAGAGTCGATAGATCCTGCATCTATGGTCGTGTAGACTTCAAGAAATCTTTCCGCAACGCCAATCAGCCCCAGGTCGCGAGCATCGCGAGATGAAGGGAGCTTTGGGGGTAGCGATCTGCTTCGAAGATTGGGTCACGGCAAAGACTGTTAGAGCCAGTGCTGGCAGCATGGACAGTGTATGTTTTAAGGTATGTACCTGCTTCTTATTCTCAGTCTCTGGTGAGACAACACCATCTAGAGCCCCTCCTTGAGATACGGTTCGCGGCCTTTTGTTTATCCTTGCTTGTGGACTGGAACTGCGCGCTCGCTTTCGATGGCCTTGCTGCGGAATAATTAGTCAACGATGAGGTGAAAACCGGATTACCAGCAAGCATACCATTTTGTAACTTCAGATCAGATCTCTTTAGGGCGGAGCGTGCTGGCGGTGCAGTCAACCTGGAAAAGTGTCCGTGGGGAACTGCATGCTTTATAACTCCCGGCAACGAGTGCCACTAGCCTAAAGAGACCACCAGTGACCCTGCATCATAATCTTCATATTCCACATGGACCACGCATGCTTGTCCGAGGCATAGCCACTCTGCAGCTGGGCTAGCAGGATGTATACTAACTACGAATAAGTAACGCTTCGTACTTTTTCTCACGCACAATGTATAATTCCTTGTTTCGTTCCGTGCAGATTTGGCTCTGCACTATCTTGGCCCCCGTTGACCCAGGATAACCCTCCACTTTCGTTCGCAAAACATGTTGGTGCCTTCCTGCGGAGGGCCGGCTGATGGAATGTGGGAAAGTAAGGTACTAAGTGCACCATTTTCTGAGGTCAGAAGGATAGTCAATATAGAAAGAGCGTCTCGGGAGTTACAGTAAATGAGGAAGGCCTTGCTTTGATAATAATTCTTTCCCGGACCACCTGTTGTACGCCTGGGATAGGGACTATGAATGGCCCAGAAGCATGCTCCTAAGGATGGGGTGCCGAGGTCTTGAATATACTTGGAGAGGTCCTCCCCATCCTGTGAACCCTATAGGGTTGTCGCTACATGAAAAAGGTTACTGGATGTCATATATTTAAATATTCTGAATTACTGCATTGAAGCGAGTAGAATCGTTAAGACGCATCCTTCCTCCCAGCAGCCTCGAGCTTCTGAGGTTTCCGCGCCTTGTATACATGCAAAGTGTAGAAAAGTCCGTGTTTGGATCAAGGGTCTCTGCCCGTGCAGCATCCACAACTGACTCTCGCGTGTCCAACCTTGTACACGAGCAAATGGTGCTATGTGCTGTATACCCGACCCATAAATTCGAATCGCATATCGGATGTCCTTAGCTGAGTTTTGTGGTACCAATCCAGGGCAAAGGACTAGTAACCATGGATAGATCCTTGGAGTACATAGCGAGGGCGGCATACGGAGACACATGATGAACCTGGATTTCCTTCCGTATCCGCCGCCCCGACGATTGAAATTTGTTGGAAGAACATAGCCGCTCCACCATCAGTCTCATCGAATTGGATCGCTTCCACTGATGGATGGCGACCTGAATAGAGCAGCACATCTGCGAATTTTCCTGAGTTGCCGTGCCGGACTGCTATAGAACGAAGTGACGGCGGTAGAGAGTTTCGCACAGAAAGGTTGTTACAATTCACACCAAGCCTCTGGAGAGCAGCAAAGCCCCTGAAGGATCCAAACTTTTGGGTGTCATCATATAACTCTCGGTAATTATAATCGTGCAAAAGAAACTCTTCCAGGTGATCTTTGTGGAGAAGTAAAGCTTCATGAATATCTGGAGCATTGAGGGGCATGATGCCCAGGAAGGCCTCTTGGAGAGGGAAAAGGCGAAGCCATTGGAAGCTCACAAGCCTTTGCAGCTCCTGATTATCACACATATACCTTCTGAATCAAGAGGACATCCCTCAAGCAAGATATGCTCAATAGGTAGACTGGATGCCTGTAGTTGCAATGGAGGCGAGCGGCAGGAAAGGTTCCTTAGAGATAGCCGAGACAACCGTGGAAAATGTGGTATGGTTTCCCATATCTCGGGGCCACAGTTCACACACTGAAAGGCTGTCAGGCACTGGAGGGGAAGATCGTCTGTGGAAAGCAGTGGCTTCAGTGCGGGCAGCAGATCTGGGTGTCCAGGGACTGCAAATTGTTGTATGTTTGATGCCCGAAGACAGCAATGGATCAATTGAATCCCGTAAAGCTGCAATATCATCCTCGTTGGTGTCATCGATAAGGATTGATTTGACACTTGGACCAAGTGAATCGTTTCTTATGATCATGTCCAGGAACGATTGGAATCTTCTCCAAGTTTTCCTTGAATCGCCACTTGCTTTGAATGAAGCGTAAAGGATAGGAAGACAGACTTCGTAGAAGAGTTGTGAAACACGACAGGTAGATACAAATGCTGAGTGAGGTAGAGCTTGAAAAATAATCGCCAGCACCTCCTGTGGTAGGCCACTTAGAACTGCCATTGGGACATGTGAGTTGAGCTGGTCGGCTGGTACAGTAGCAGTGGCAAGATTTTCTGTCTTGTCGGTCCCTGTTCGTGGCTCCTATTGATAAGTTTAAGGACAAGGCTGATAGCAAGGGCGCGGAACGCCGCGTGCTGACTGCCACACGCTCTGCCGTTGGCCCGAACAGGTGATTGACCCTACCAAGAACATCCCACCTCATTTGCTATCGATTTCAAGCACATGCTTGGCGAGAATGCAAACCGATCCTCGGGAAATGGAGGCCGTGACCAGTCCCATCAAATGAATTCTCTGTCAGCTACTGTCTGTATAATGTACTTTAATGTACTTGTTTTACACATAGTAAGAGTTTTTTTTTACACATACTGTAAGAAACGGTCTCTTTGATCTTTAGTGAAGCTTGACTGCCCACAAGCTGGTTTGATTCGGTGCGAGTAGAAACCTGGCGTTGCTCTGGATTAGTTGATGCGTACCAACCTTAAGATGCGAACGTCTAGGCGTACTGGTCGCCGAGGAAGACGAATGGGACATAAGCGCCCAAACATAGGGAAAATCTAGTGGAAAGGGCGGCATGGGAAATAACGGAGGCGTACAGTCACGTAGGCATGGATTATGACCTACGCTCTCTGTAGGCCAACTCTCAGACGCCTGGAGGTTTGGCTTGAAGCTATGACCTTCAATCCGCTGATTTCATACATTCAGTTGTCCATCACTCTGGGGAACGGTAACTGCAGCGCAGGAGAAATGATCAAACGCTAGGATACATTATCTGCAGCGCCGTACTCCTAGCCCGGAACGGTAATTCCTTTTTCCCTTAGCTTGTGGTATACCCTCGTCCTCATCGGGACCATATCAAATTTTAGTGGAAGCGATTTTCTCTCACTGCGAATATCAGCTTCCGACACATAAGAGGCGGAGGATATAGAGTGTAGTATACCGGTAAAAGTTCGCCTTCAGAGTCATTGCCCGGTCCCTCAATTGCATTCTGTTGCGATCCGCGAATTTCATCTCGTCCTGCTGCAGCGGCTGCGTCTTATTCGCCCTCCCGATCGCCACCCAGTTCACCCCTAACTCCCCCACAAGCCGGATGAGCCGCTTATCCTGCTGCGGCAGCCAGTGCCCGCGGCGGCCCCTAACGTTGCCTGGCACAAAGCCAGACCCCATGGGGTAGAGGGATCTCGGTTGAACCGGATGTCCCTCTGGTAACGGTACAAGCCCCTTGGAGCTCACGTTGACCGTCATGGCCGTGGGTGCCGGAATTTGTTGGGAGGAATCGGTTTCAACGTGGCCGCATTTGTCCAAGTCCGCTGTCACGGTTGAGTGGTATATGCTCTCGGGCCTAAACTGGCTCTGGGAACTACCTTGGCCAGGACATGATGGCGGTCGATACCCATTATACCCCAAGAGTATTGAGGGCGCTTCCACGGTCAAAGCAATCGGCGTGAGTGAAGTCGGGGTTTGCTGAACTGGGGATACGCAGGGGGTCTCCTCACTAACTTCTACGCATGTCTTTCCACCTACTGTCGAATAAGCGAAGTCTCTATAGCTGGGGGCTAGGGATACGTACCAACATTGCCCTGCTTATGTCGCTCCTCTATCTGTCGTACGTGGCAGACCTCATTGAGGAGTTCTTTAGCAGCCTTGGACAATGATGTATTAGAGTTGGCAATTTCCTGAAGCTCCCTAAACCTCCCGAGATGGCAAACGAGATGGATCAGGAGCTGGACGCAGCCTATTGGACATCAGCTGTTGTGTCAATAATAGCCGCGCCATGCAGCAGCTGCCTTACCGCCTTTTCCGAGTTGACCCGGCGCCCGATAGTTAAGTTCGGAGGGCCAGCAGCGCGGTTTGTTCTTATCCTTATAAGGATATAACTTGTGCCTTTTCGGCTCAATGAGCCTGATCAAAGCCCTCGCTAACATAAGACTATCAGGCTGTTTGACACAACCTAGAGCACGTTTGTAGTAGTTGAGAACCTCTTGGGCGTCCCCAATCTCCAGGTCACCGGGAAGGGGGGGAAAACATCTCGAAGACGCTAGGTTGTTCTCGTCGGTCGGATCATCATGCGCGAGCCTAGTCGGCCTCCACTGCGCCCGTGATGAACAAGACGAGAGGCCTTCGCGCTGCTCTCTCATTTCAAGGTCCGCAATACTTACCAAGGTAGTGCCTCCTGGCGGGTATGTGAGCTGAGGGTCTGTGTCAAAGGGTAGGGATATCTACCTATTAGTCCTGCTTTGTACTGCACTTCGTTCCTCCGAAGTTCTAATATATTATCAAGGATCTCGGCTCACCGACTGGCTTTATTCGATCTTTAGATTGGTGAATGACTTGCTTGAGGGCATCAGGACCGACTTTAGGGTTATGGATGAGGTGAATCAGGAGACGAATAAGCTCTTGACAGTATCAGCTCCTGCACCGAGCGGGGGATTCAACTCACCATTTTGATTGAGACGTCTGGGGGATTTATAGGGCAACTCGTGAGGCCAATGAGGTGGTTTGGATAATTCACCCCCTTTGTATGGATGCAGCCTTCTTACGAGAGGTTCAAGATGCATGATAAGAGCGCTGGCGAGAATTCGGCAGTTATCGACACCGAGAAGTATGAAAGAAACTTCATAGTATCTGTTAACAGCTTCTTCGTTACTGATCTTCAGGGGGAACTCCGTAGAAGTATCAGAGCCTTGGGCAGGAAGTCCTTCAGAGAGTCCATACCCGTGGGAGTACTCAACGCTGGAAGCCCCTATCATACAAAATTAGTATAGGGCTCGGATGGCGGACATTGTCATGGGTGTACATGCCAGGAAAGATAGGCTTGTGGTTTCTAATCTCGGATTCGGGAGGAGTAACGAGAATATTATCCTGCGCGCGAATGGAAGACGATTCGGAGGCCTGGGAGTTTCCTATATAATAGGTATGAAGGGTGCGGACAGGCCAAAGCATGGACTGCTCACTCGGACCAGCTTCTAGTGGTGGAGCCACAGAAGAACTGGTGACGGCGACATCAGACGAAGATGGAGACAAAGGGGCGGCGTCTTCATTGTTGAGTACATAGCTAGAGCGTATGTTCAGCGAAGGGGCTTGAGAGGGACCGACCTCTCCAGCCCCAGCATTGTCGCATGGATGAACTGAACACAAGCGCGGCTCATGGGCGTCAATGGTGCTGCACCTCAAATAAAGCTCAAATCAGCTGCCTTCCTATATCATATTAAGCTGAATATTATGTCTGGCCAGCCTACCAAGTTGAAACCACGGAACTTTGTAACGCCTCGATCTCTTCCTGGTACCACTGCGTCAAAGCCTCGTCGGTCTGCCGTAGCCCACGCGCCTCTATATATCGCCGAATAACATGATTGTAAGCAAGGAATCTCTTCATATGAAGGTCATTAACCGGTTGCATCCGGGTTACGGGGTCGTCGTCACTAAATCTCCGGCATTTGAGTAGCTCGCAGACTTGGCCAACTCGTTGAGCGCCACGGTGGTCAACGGCAAGGTCGGCTTGGGCCGCCCACTCTCGAGAGATTGTAGGTTCTTCCAGGCTCAGGGGGATTGCTTCTCTGACAACATCTCCGAGGCCGTGCTCTAGAACAACCTTCCAAGGGTGGTGCTGGGAATTCGGATAGTAGATTCGTATGGTCTTAAGAGTTAGCAGACGTGATAAGAAACGAGGAAGTCTTCTTACCACCAGGGGACTCGGTTGCAGGACCGAGATTTGATTCTGAATTCTAGCTAGCCTCTCAGTAGCCCAGGCCCTGGCCATTGGGTTAAGGCGAGGGCATTCTTCACTAAGGTAACGAGAATACCTTGCTGCCAAGTCCTTATAAGCAGCAACCCGTTTGGCACCCATATTATTGCCTTGCTGGGTGAGGACCACGGGATCCTTATCACTCATTGGATCAAACTCGACAAGGCCGTATTCGCGAAGAACCTTGGCCCACCACCCACACGAACGGCTATTTCAACAAGGATAGCACCGTCTGGGTGCATGGTCTGGTCGTCGCTAACTCGTTGGTAGTCAGGTTCTTGAAGAGGGACTGCTGCTATAACCACATCTTGAAGGCCCTTCTATCGAATATCGGTCATGGGATACGGTTGGTGATTCCGACACCATATAAGATGAGTCTGCAATGTTAGCAACTGTAGGACAAGATCTAGCACAGCCTTACCTCACAGCCATGGGTTTTCCTAAAATAACCTTCAAGTTGCTCTATTTTCTTACTATACCAGTAGCTGATAAGGTCATTATCCGTCTTGCGTTCCTGTTCCTGGACCTGGGACTGCCGGCTCCCGTATACTCTGCGATATCTGGAAAGAACTTCGCTTAACGCCAGAACTCGTTTCGTATTATTATCTCCGTGTGGGTGTTCGAAGACTAAGGGATCGCCGTCGCTGAACGAGGCGAAATTCACTGGCGGGTATGCGGTGCAAACAGCTGCAACATCGCCCTTTTGAACGACTAGGTCGACTTGGATAGCACCATTCGGGCGGTAACTGGCAGGCGCTGGATCGTACGCATTGCAAGGATCTTCAAGATGAACCTCTGCGAGAATCAGATGTTCCACACCCTTGGCATTTCGCATTAGGGGTCCCTGGCAAATGGTCTTCCATGCCCGCACAGTCTTAAATTATACGTTAGTAGTCGGAGCAAGAGTCGGAGACGGGACATACATAGATACTATTTAGAAGCGTACTTAGCTCATTGGATACCCATTGGAGTCGTCGGTGAAGCCAGGTGCGGGCTTGGTCGTCAATGTCACCTTTCGCTTGATAAGCAAGATATGCCTTAAGAAGCTTTTGACCTGCCTCAAATTTTTGGAGAGCTAGAACTTCTGGCTTCTGGGAGAGGACCATGGGGTCTCTACTTCCTAACGGCAGCGCTCTTTCCACGTTAAAAAGACAGCGAACCCTTTCCACACCAGACTCGGATACGACAAGCTCTACTAGCTCCTCGTTTTCACGCTGGCAAGGCAGAGTTATTATAGCTTTGACGACGTCGTCAACGCTGCGGTGCCAGACGACATCCTCTGGAGGGTAATCGGGATTGATAGTGAACCAAGCACGGACAATCTAAAAGTTAGCTAACGGCAGAGATAATCAGATAAAGACATACTTCTAGGCTATTCATGCTGCCCTCTCGCTCGACTGCGCTGTCCATGTCGAACCACTCTGACTCGCGGCGGGAAGCTCGTGGCGTAGGAAAGCACAGTAGCAGGCTCGAAAGCAACTCAGTTGGCCACTTCAGGAGAGCAGCAGATATTGACCAACTGGAGAAGACCATGACACGATTTGCGATGGGTTTGATGGTAGAGAAGGGTCTAGGTGTGAGGGAGCACCCAAACTCTTTATATGCCAATCATGCTACACGCTTAACATTGACCCAGCTTCGATCCTACCGATTCATCCAATATCTACGTCTGCTTGTCATCCATGCTGCCAGCTTCACCTTGTTTCTTATTCTAAAATTGCTACTATATCATATGTAGAGATTGTTTTGTCCAATCACTAGATGGCTTACAAGGATTTGGGGAACGGCTGCCACTTGTCTGATTGGTCAGCTACATATATTTAGTCGAGCCTTGTGTCAAAGTTCGTCACCCTTGCGAAATTTAATGGTTGCCTAACTTTCTCACCCGTTAAAGTTGGCCCTCGTTCTCACGTCCGTCAGTCTCAGAAGTTCTTCACCCCCATCTGATCCGAGATGCCTACCATATCCATTATTGCTCAGATTGAAACGTGCCTGCACAAGGCTGAACGGTTGAAGCCAAAGGTTGACAGGCTACATCCCACAGATGAGCAATGGGATACGTTACTTGACTTGACTTCCCGACTATCGGAATGTGCACAACTCCTCCAAGAGAAGATACGACTTCAAAAGGAATTCCGCTCTACCCAAACACAAAACGATGCTAGGAAATATAGGGACGAAGCGATCGTTTCCAGACGGGCGCTCTGCGAGAACGGAGCTCTCAAAACGACAATCTTTCGAAGGAACATCCTCACAATATTTGGAGATACAAAAATCTCGACGTTTGATTCCTCCAGAAACAGATGGAGGAAGGAAGCTGCACTGAGAAGGAATGGAGTTCTTCGAGGTCTTAATCCGGACGCTATTGTTACGTGGTCAATCACATTTGAACCGAGTCGCTGGACTAGCGGCAAGATGTCTTTTAATGTTTTCAAAACTCTGACAGAGTATCTTGAAGCCGGAACCCCTTGCGAGTGGCCGCCCACAATAGCGGAAACGTTGGACAAACTCCAAGAAGAAGAGAGCGTCCTGCGAGAAAGTCAAGAATACAAAAGGTTTCGCGAAAGTGAGTATTCCTGAAACATGCTGAACTTTGCTCATGAAGTGACTAGCCATAACCCAGCCCTACAGAGACAGGGAAGCCCAACATCTGTCTAAGAAGCGAAAACGGAATGAAGGAGTAGGATCCTTGAGTGACCGATCCTCGAGCGACCAAGAAGATAATGAAAATCAATCGGGCAGGCGTGAGTAATGCGTTTTCATAGACTAAAATATTTCTAATAGGGGTACAGAGATCCAATACATGTTTTCAAATGCACCCGTCGACAAAATACCGCTTCTGGGACCTCTCCTTTCCAAAGCAATTCAGGCTAGCAACCAGTGGAAGATGGAAAGAAACCTGGATGAGCCGATAACTGATTGCTGCAACACACTGCTACCAGAAGGAGAACACGAGGACATTTCCATCACGTTATGCGTTGGGCGCAGAGAAGGTGTACAACTGATTGACTCGCTCAATCAACGGAGGACTTGGTCAGCTTTACCCAACCATCTATCACTTCAACCTCATACCCCGGTGGAACAGTGTGCTCTCCAGCCACTGTAGTGTTTTTGTAAGTCCAAAGTGGCGGTGTCCCCTTGATTGCGTTTGGATCAGTGATCCTAATCAGGGCAGCTCGGCCGTATATAGTTCTCTCGCAATCTTCTGCGTCAAAAATGCGTGCTGCAACGTATTCGAGTCTCTCGTCGAGGGCGTTTGAGCACTATTCCAACTTAGCCTTAGCATTTGACAAGAAATGTGAATGTGGCTGTCGTACGTTATCGGTCATGATGGATGGTCGGTCAGATAACCTGTCTTCCCGGCTTTTAATTTGTGATTTCTTGCTAAATCAACCACGTCCAGAACATTATCTAGTGTAGTCGCAACACAATATGACGAAAGCGATAGTTGGATGGTTGGTATTCTGATGCGAACGCCGGATGTAATGTTTTCGTTCTTTGGCACGGTGGGTTATCGTTCAAGTCGCACATAAAGTGGGGGAGGCTACCTCATGAGGATTGCGTGTCTGAGATACTGGATAAGTTGTAGCTACCGGCGATTTCATGGCATAATGGGGGTTGATTGCACACCTACCCTCACTTAAGAGCAGCTGAAGAGACTGTAGGCTGTGGATATCGGATGCGGGGAACAGTTAAAAATTTTGTTTGTATTGATGCCCAACGGTTGTTGGCACTCTGAGGTCATCGGAGAATAAGTACCACGTGCCTTGACTTTGATGGAACCAACAGTCACATTTACCGCTTCGCACTCACCGCTTTCCTAAAAGCACCAATCGCGGCAGATCAACTCCCCACCGAAGCACCAACATGGAATGTTGTCTCAATGGAGCGATAAAATTCTGTACGGCTGGTTGTATCTGATTTCGGCACAATAAAGTAGATTCAAGTACATCATGTATGCAAAGTATGCCACGGTATTCTTCATGGCGACAGAAGGCAGGCGTGGCCTGGTCCCGTGGAAAAACTTCGAATGAGCTTACATGGGTTTAAACCGCACAATTGATTCAGTGTTGACAGGCTCGACCTAAGTTTTACCGCATACGAAGCAGCAGGCTAAGTTGAGCATGTACGGAGAGTCTCTACACTATGACAGAAAAGAGCTTCGAACCTTCGCTATCTTTAAATTCAACGAGCAACTGCGATTTGCTGACTGCTGTCAGTTGCTGGCATGTGAACTACATGACAGAAGAATTCGCAGAACATTGTAACCGAAAACTTATGATTGACCGGAAATAAATGAGCGACTGGTCGATAATAGCAACGATGTCTCTTTCCATCGGCAGCATGCCCCCAAAACCAGCTAGACGGATGGATAGGTGTGGATAGCGCGTAGCGCAGACTTAGGTGCCCAGGTCTAGGAATTTCCATAAACATCAGCTTCTATAAAGCAGAGCATATAGGCAAGAGTTCGTTACCTCACTGAGATCCTGGGACCTCTGCACCACATTTCTCACAAGGGAATGGCTCCGGGTGGGTCACGTTGTTGTATCCACACTTCGGGCACTTCATCTTGGATAAGGCGATATGTTCAAGAAGTGCTTCAGTAGTATGGCTTGGAATATTTAGGACAATGCGAATGCCTCATGAATTTCCGGGATGAGCGGCCTACTTATACCGTAGAATGGCTTGCGGATTGGAGGTATAGAACGACACAAGGCTCTAGACAAAGGAATGTACTATGCAGTTCGTCGCTTCTACTGCCGACCAATGACAGGTAGTTTGAGGATCTATGTATGCTAAACTTCTACACACATGTATAAACAGACAGTTTCAGAACTTGTAAATATAGACCTTCTGGATCGCGGCATTTGCCAGCCAATAGGGAATAGCCCGTCTCTCGTCTCTAGGAGAGAGCCTTCCCCGCCTTCAGGAATCCGATTGATTGGTTGGGCCCTAGTTCGGGGAGCCCGGCAACGCAAAACTTCTGCAAACATGCATGCCTGGATAGTTTCAGAACTTGTGGAGTGGTGCACAAAGTTTCTTCTTCAATTCAGAGGATGCAGCATGGCATCAGGCCAACAACTGACAGGTTCCCCTCCTCGAAACTAGGCAAATTTCTCGGATACATGTTCGCCATGTGTTTAATGCTGATTAGACATCGCCAAATCGCTGGTTAGCCCATGGTGCACCCAAAAAAGCAATATGGCAAGGTGTAATCCTGATCGAAGGCACTCACGTGAGCGGTGAGCTGTCCCATAAATTCGACTCCTGAACAGGCAGCGATTTCATGTTCTTCACTCATTTTCATTATGGACGAACCGGTCAAAGGCTGTGTCGCCTGTGGTTGGACATCGGAACAGCAGGAGCAATGCTCTTATTCGAGCCATGTCAAACTCTTCTATGGGGCGAGTCGACGCGGAGTCTGGTCAATTGGATCAGATGTGATCCTGAAAGAGCGCCCTGATGAGGGGCCCAAAAACGAAGTAAAAGTGTTGAATCACCTTTCGAAGTACTCTGATATCCCTGCTCCGAAGCTTATACGTGACTGGGTTGATAACGACGGGCGATATTTTGTGCTCCAAGAACGCATAAAGGGAGAAACACTCGAAGAAGCGTGGCCTACTCTATCAGAGTCCCAGAAGACATCTATTGCAGACCAAGTTGTCCAAATTCGCAAGAAGCTGCGGTCCCTCACGTCGGATTCCATACAAACGGTTGATCAAGGTCCATGTTATCCAGCGCTACTCTTGCCTGACCGTGCGCCCCACGGACCTTTCCACTCCGACCTCGAACTTTGGAATGCGATTACTACTACGCTCCATCACTCGGCGCCAAATCCCTTTCCTCAGCGAGCGTTGGAGAATTTGAAGAAGCGTTTGCCCAAGTGTCAACCCTATGTTCTCACCCACTGTGATCTTAACCTGGGCAACCTTATCGTTAGAGACGGAACGTTGGTCGGAATACTTGATTGGGAATTCGCTGCCTACTACCCTGTATGGTATGAATACGTCTCAGCTTCTTGGGGATGGACGGAGGATGATGCTGAGTGGAAAAAGTTGCTACAACAGCGTATGGAGGCACATGGTGACCGACATCGTGACGCTAAGGACTTCTGGATGGATCTTCGTCAGTTACGAAAGTTCCCGAATTTGGATGAAAAGGGCCAGCAAGTGTTGGAAAGGCTATCTGCTGAATGAGAACTATCCGCTTGTATCACATTTAGACCTGGCGAGATAATGGATGAGTTGGCTTATTCCAAGCTGGGGTCTTGGTGCGCTCAGGTCCACCGGAGTCATGTATGCTCGGTTCGAACGACGAGGAGCGGAAGAGAAGCAACCAATGCCGGGCTAAGAAGGGTAGTTCGCAGGTGTGCCGGGAAATTGGATTTCGTTTATGGCATGGATATAACAACATGTCCTGGGTAGTTACTGCAGGTAGATATCAAGAGGGAAGAACAAAATGTGACATATGAAGAGATCAGAGATTATAATTGACTCGAATCTCCTTGAAAGTGATAACTAGGCGTGCATCCGAGGCTTCAAAAACTATCCTTCGGCGGCAATACATGAGATTTGCGGCTGCGCGCGCCCTCGGCGCGACCTAAGTGTACCAGGGAGAACAGGCGCAACGAGGGAATTACGCTCCTCCCAAGTACTTCTACGGGTATTGTTATGGACGTTCCTGTCAAGATATTGAGCACTATATGTGTCCAAGTCTTCAGAGGCTGCTTTTGCCCATCTTCGAGTTCGCCGAGAAGCTCTCTTGTCTTCTGTACTTGCTAGGGTCGTTGAAACCAAGATGGAGGCATTACCCTAAATGTTGGGGGAACTTGGCTGCCCATCCCAATTCAGAGGACAATGTAAAAGCATGGGAGACAGGGCGGCCAAAATTGGAACTGTCGGATGTGCTTCACGTGTTAAGCTGGGGGACTCACTCTTCCCTGAACCAGGGTTTGGTCTGGCCGTGCTCCGACAGCGTACTGACCAAAAGTAAACGGGCTTTCTGGTCCCAATATAACAGACCAAGTGACTCGCTTCCATCAGAGGTATGATTCAAAAGATCACTTATGGCGGTCGCAACTTGCGCACCCGCACAGGTCTGTCCCGAGATCTTCAGGAATACCTGGACTTGCTTGTCACGGCCTGACCTTCGTGCAACCCACCGAACAGCCACATAACGTGTCACGTTCCCAGGTGTCGATGCCGTC
Organism: Aspergillus olivimuriae; assembly: GCA_003719415.1. Taxonomy (NCBI): domain Eukaryota; kingdom Fungi; phylum Ascomycota; class Eurotiomycetes; order Eurotiales; family Aspergillaceae; genus Aspergillus; species Aspergillus olivimuriae. Next base: position 39,249 of record RHLO01000289.1, read on the forward strand.
TCATATTAATTTTACCAATGGTCTGGCAAGGAATTCGCGTGGCAGTGCCCAAACAGAAAGCCAAACAGAGATATTCCAGCTCCGTGTTCAAGGAAGTAGTTGTCTCGACCAGTATGCTGGGCTTATCATGCCAGAGTTCGATTGACCGACGAGGGGCCAAAACTGGTAAGACGTCTCGAGTCAGCCATTGGGTTCGCTCCTGTGAGGATCCATTTTATAGTCAGCTAAGCGATCCAAGCGCACATATTCCACATGGACCAACATGTCTAGGTCGAAAATGGGACCCGATTAGGCGAATAGGAAAGGAAGTGACAATAGGGTGGGGTGCCAGGCATACTCATCCTCGGGAGCCCATCAAGCTTGGAGGGATGCGTACTTTCCTCTCACGAAGGCGGCAAAAAAGGTATTCTGTATCATAGAAAAGAGGCCAAAAAAGGCGGACAAAGGAGCTCTGCAGTATTCACCAGAAGGCGAAAAATGAAGCTGTTTAAACACGAACAGAAATCTAAGGCGGGTTCCTTTTTGGCATCACCGAGTTGATAGATAGACTCGGTCTGGCCTCCGCTCGATGTAGGAAAGAAACTGGCAAGTGGAGGCGTCTAGACGGAGGGCGCAGGCGCTAATTTCCGAGGAGGGAGAAGAAACGACGGTGGGCTGCGAGTGAGTGCAGAATATGGGAGGGTAAGTTGAGGACAGAGAAGGAACGGGTAGGGAACGATGGCAGAGCAGCGAGCAAGCAGTGTTTATATCAGCGACGGGTCTCGGACGGTTTATGGGATGGTGTACGGGGAGACCATGCCGAAAGCGGAAAAACTAACCCAGAAGGGAATTCACAGGTCCCTACATTACCGTGTCAAAAGAAGACCTGAAGACCTGAACGCTTAAGATGATCAACCTCCGACGGCCGGCATCTTGAAGAGGGCTTTGTATGCTCATACTACTTTCTGAGGCGTCTTCAAAGTATAATAAGATCTAAAATATTATCTACGGCATCCAACGGTAGATGTTACTCTGGAAGGTCATCATCTGGGACATCCTCAAGTTCTTGCCCCGCCTCCCAAGCCTCTAGCCATTCCGTCAACCTTTTCGGGGGCCTGGGTTGATCTGCAAACACGCCGTGGAAGTTCTGGATCTTATACGGAGCAGTCTTAAACCCGCGGGCTGGGTACCAGGTAAGGTCGGGATCACATCCTTTCCACTGAGCCTGATATTGTAGCTTTCCTCTCCATACCCGGGACGCCAGGATTTGCTCCACCTCCCATTCTCGCTCGTCGAGGGGGTTGCATGTAATCCTAGGATTACTGGAGGGAAGTCTTCGCTTCTTAGATCTCTGAATATTCCTCGGCCCACGCGTGGATGAAGAGGCCGTCAGGCGGCGCGACTCGTCAAGAGAGAATCAAAGTTGCGGTACGTCAAGCTCGTTTAGTGAACTTGGCTCAAAAGAGAAAAAGTACGACGTCCCTAACGCGTGAGTCTCGACAGTAAGGACGGCAAGCCCCAAAATATCTTGGCTGTGGTAGGACTCTGCTGACCGGGCGGACGCTGAGCTGCCTAGCGATTTCCCGAAAGATCCAGAAGATGGCCGCCCAGAAGATGGCCAGCTGGTGACTTTTCCCGCACGTCGAATGGCACGTTTGCGTCTCTTTGTGCGACGCGGGCTCTCTTCCTAGTCAGAGGAGTCACGCTAAACAACATCAAATTCGGGTTGGCAGTTGCGGCGCGGCCGGCTTCTCTGTTCAACAATTCGTCCCTGGGCGACTTGAAAGGACTTTCGCCGGGGCGGCTTCGTGATGGTGGATGGCCGCTCTAGACTCGGGGTAGCAGCAGCTACCTTGCTAGGAGGCATCGAACTTCTCTGACGAACTGGTGCTTTCATGGACTCCGCCGAAAGGGAACTATCCGACTCCGAATGGAGTTGGTCTTCTGCGCCAGAGTCGACAACACAGATCGAAGGCAGTCGTTGACGGTTCAGAAGTGGTTCCCCCTCACTCAACGCGGGTACGGAGATATTTCGCTTCAGCGGCAGTGGGCCATCGCCCAGAACGACCTGATGGTTTTCTCGCTCTCCGATAGGCTTGTTGCTTAGAACGTTCTGTGCTGTATCGGTGGACGGGGTCCTGCAAATATTCATGTCGTGGTTGTCATGGTGCGAGGCACTCGAACAGCGTCGGTTGTCTACGCTGGGCTCCTCGTCGTGTGAGACGCAAGGCTGTATGTCTGTAAAAGTCAATCAAAATGTTGTACAAAGCAGGTGTGCGTTTTGAAGGACCTTACCCGTACTTCCAAAGGGGCCTGGCAGGTCTGTTGTTTTCTGGGGGCTCAAGAGCTAGGGAGACGAAGTCGGGACTGCAGTGTGAACGTTAGCAAAAAGACCAAATACAGAATACCAATCCCCAAAAGTCGAGACGTACAGGACGTGAAGGCATTAAGAGTCTCGTTTCCAGGTTCTCCCCGCATGAGTTCGTCGTCTGTAGGGGAACTTGTTGCCAACGATGCTGCCTTCGCGCACCTGGAGAGCTCGACATCAAACAAATTCAGCGACGTCGGACCGCATAAAGAACCCCACCCATATGAACGGTCAAAAGGCAGGGCACTATCACCACGAGTGAGGTTTGTGCGGGTAGCCACGCCTGGGAGGATAGAAAGAGCCGACTCTGGCTGCAGTGATTTTGAGGGCGGCTGGGGCTGGTAGAACTCGATATTGTCCAGATCTACCAAGACCCTTCTGGGTGCCGGCTGGGTCATCACGGGCGGTGGAGTATAGGATTCGGGCGAGCAATGGGAAGCGATTACAGAGACAATGGCTCGCTCAGCTTCGGCGCAAAGACGGACAGGGCCAGCTTTATAGCGGAGCCGTTGGGCATCCAACGCATAACAAGGTCTCGAGACGGCCGGGCGACAAACGGAACTCCGGCAGATCCGTGGATGATCTGACAAATTCCAATACAGTCCAAATTCGCCCATCGCATGCGAGCAAATGCCGGACGTCTCGCCGCCAATTAGCTCTTCCAACAACGCCTGAGACATCGAGTCCGCCCGGATTTCTCAGCGCCGGAGCCAGGAGTCCCACAGTCAGCTGCAGGGTGTGATGCCAAAACCCGTAGATCCAGTATGAGGCAGTGCTCGTTAAGTCGGACGCGTCATCGGCGTCGAAAATGGATACTCTGTCTGCCCGGGAGGGGGAACGAGCTCTTCCGTCGTCGCATCAGGGCACAGTCGTCATGGATAGGAGCTTCTGAGGCATTTTTTTTAATTGGCTACGACCTGATAACCTTTGGCGAGGCGCACGCAGTTGTCCGGACGGCCAGAGGGAAACTGGCCTTTCAGGAATTCCCCAGGCTCATCCCTCAAGCCACCGAAGTCGCAGTTCGCAGTCGCAGAGACGAGAAAAAAAAGTCCAGAACGAGGCAAGTGGTGAAGTCGAAGGTGTCGAGAAGTCGTTCAAGTCAAGGGGCCATGAATCATGGCGGAAACACAGCCAGGTCGAATCATTCCCCGATAGATGCATGAAACCAGCCCCAGCTCCTCTCATCCTCCTCTCCTCTCCACTCTCTAGGCAGCAGCACTCCTCCCTGCGCCGCTCTGACCCTTGTCTCGAACGCAACGCGCGCTGAGCGCCGGGAAAAGGAGCCTGCAGCCTCCAGAGAGCGAGTCAGAGAGCTGCCATCAAGCCGAGGAGTGGACATGTCGGGTCGTGTGACGGTCAGAAATTTCCGGACGGGCTGAAGGCGACGGGGCAATTCGGCCGACGGTCGGATATTGGTGTTTCACCGCGGCATGGGGGCGAAAAAAAAGGGGGAGGGGGCAGTGTTGCGAAGGGAAGAAGGAGTAGTCGTCGTCGAGCGACGCACTCGATGGTTATATAGTTGCGGCGGTCCAACGACGGGCGGTGGACGGCGGCAGTTCCTGTTCGGGGATGGCTCAACGCACCAAACCGGATCGGGACGCGCTAAACCGGACGGGGCGCGGTCACGGGGCCGGCTAAACCGCAACGGGCGGGGGACCGGAAACGGCAACGGCGGCCCAAAAGGAAATTATACTTGGTACCCAAGTAACACCATCGGCTTACCTCCAACCAACTGAAATCAGCTATCAACTAGACTATCTGCCTGCTAAACACCACGATTTTGGTACGACTAGAAAACATGGCTCACCCAACTTATATATCTAAGTCATCCTCAGCTATGTAGAACTCTGTTAAAGAAGGTGACCTAACCGAAGAAACATTTGTGATTATCTACATAATTTGCTGTGTCCTAATAAATTTCTCGATATGGCCCTAGAGACCCCTCCCTAGGAGAACAAGAAAAAGAGAGCCGCTTCGAAAAAAAGCATTCCGCGAAATAAGAGAACGACCAAGGGAAGGCATCATTAAGAAGCCTATGAGTATAATAAGTTATGCGAAGCGGATGTTTATCAAGGCATCTAATTGAGGGGTTCTGGTCGGGTTCGCACGTTCTTAGCAGATTAGAGTGGGTATTGGCCCTCCATTGAATCACAGTTGGTAGGACCTTCCTAGCAGGCAATGCGGACACTAATCCCCACTCGGAGGACGACTGAGGGCCTTCCATGATCGCGTAACACTCAGCAAGGCCGCCAAGGGTCGGAGACACCTGAAGGCAAGATCGAATCTACGTAGACTGTGATTCGGAAGGATGACAAAAGGGCCCGATTCTGATGAAATCCAATGTTTATCCACACGGGCCGGAGCAGTGATTGAATGGGTTGTGTCTGAATTCACATGGAACCTTTGTACTTCTCCCATGTGGAGAAAGGAGTAGTTTGTGTGTCCAAGAGTCGTTGAAACGCGGTAGAGATTATGATCGGTTGGACGTAATCTCTAGGATGCGATCCTCGGTATTCGACTTATCAACTTGATGGAAATGGATAGATGCTCTTATGTCGCACTTTGTATACATACCAAGACTTCTGTCCATCCTGAAGTAAGTAGCTGCTCATAGAGACCTGCAGAAGCAGACTTACCAAGTATAAGCCTATTGCGTTTGGGCTAACACCATGATTCCAGGGGCTATTGTGTTTCCTCGAACAACACTTGAGTTTCTAGGATTGACGATACCACTTCTTAATACAGCCTAATCGATCGAAAGCGCCCCAAAGGTTCGTAAGGATGTTTTTATTAAACGGTTGTTTGAAATTTACGAACCGTCTGCTTCGTATATCCAAGAATGCCAAATAATCCGAGAAGACTAATCTTTCAAGCTACTGGGATAGATATAGATAAGAAAGTAGTAGCTTATCAAGCGGTTCGAAAGACACTCCAAATATTTGCTGGCAATGGAACCAGGTTGTCCCAGCATTAACCCGACCCACAGGAGTCGGTATTGTCATCGCCGAGGGCCACCACATATGGATAGCTGTCAGGCCCCGCGGTGCTGTTGGTCATGTAGCCATACGTATAGTGGCTTCCGAAGCGGCAGGCTGCAGACAGCTGCGTGGCAGCGCCGATGAGGTCGACGCACATTGTTTCGATCGGCTGGTTCAACTGTGGCTTCTCGTCAGTCGCAGTCTCCCGCCCGTCTAAGCCCGTGGAAGCGTACATGATTGCACATGAAGACAGAGGAGTGTCCCATATGAGACACGCGAATGCAGCTTCACGGTGGGGCAACGCATGATTTGCCTTCAGCGGCAACATTGTGAAGATAACCAATGTTGCTGTTGGTCTCATTCACACGGGCGAGGCCATATCGGTCCGGGTAGCACTGAGGCTTGAGTAATTCATCCTATGATCCCATCAGTCCTGCGCTGACAGGCGCCAGATGCTGGCTTACTGTTGCCCCGCGCCTGAAGGTCTCCGCTGTGATACAGACCCGGACGAAACCGCCTTCCCCGTCTGA
>RHLO01000029.1:0-16662 GCA_003719415.1 Aspergillus olivimuriae
GGGGGGATGGGATTATAGGCATGCAAGCACATGGAAATGGGAGGTTTGAGGCGCTCCTATAATTCCCGGGCAGAATACTCCAGCAGGCCCCCAAAAGGGTCCAACGGCTCGCTCGGGGTCGCAGACGGTGGTTCTCTGGGGTTGGAGACGTGGAGTGGCGTATCGTCCTCCTCCGTGCGAGGTAGCGGGGAAGAGGAACTCGGGCACTTGAATGGTTAGCATGTGCCGCCATCCGAGAAAGCCCCGGCAAATCCGCTGCGGGTGTAAAATGTGTCCTGCGCGTAGGGACGGGAATCTGCTTCCCTCGCCGAGCCGTCGTGTTTGGCACGTCCGTTGGACATGGGGAGATGCTGGTCTCGCACTGGTGTACCATCCCGTCGTCGGTGTGTCTTTTCTGCGACAGGAATCGATTTATGTAGATGGTGTGCTGGTGTTTCAGCATGGAATCGTTCCCCTGCGCGGTGCGGAATCACTCCGTCCGTCTGGAGGGACCGGGACGGACGACAGGGACGCTCCTCGGATGGCGTGGGTGGAATGGAGTCCGGCATGGGAGGGGATGGAGCGGAACTGGAGCAGGGGACGCTCCGTGGTGGGCAGGCCGGTGTACCAGATGGGAGACGACCAGGAGGAGGACTCGAATATTTCGATTGACATCTGTCGCATGTAGATCTCTGGTGCTTGACGTGGATGATGCTGTCCCTGGGACTACCTTATGTATGTACTATTACCTACGATACCTACTATAGACAGATGTACCATGCACGAATAGTAGTTCCGTTCCACATCCACCAGCTGATGGATCCAGAGGATGATGGGGATAGCCCCAATAATCACACAGTCAGACTCTCCTGTGGCACACGACCTATGGCACAGTGAGTCTGTAGTTCAGGTGGGCAGCAAAAAGGCGGAACTCGGCTAGCAACGCCGTTCGGCAGGGTCTTCGGGAGATCCCCCATATAACGCCCAGCGAATCGTGACCACTTGCCATCAGACTCCGCCGCCACCTCCAGTATTCGATCCACGGGGGGCCGAAGTCTCCTTCCGATCCCAACTTCCTCTCGGCCCAGGGTCAAAAGTATCTAATCTTCCCCACACCCAGCACGCGCAACGAGGTATATAACAGCGGCAGCAACCCCGCGACGCCCATACCGGTGGGAAACCCTTAGCGGTTGCATCTATGCCTGTGACGTCTATGTTGGTGAATCATCTTCAGCGGTCCTTTGTGGTCTTCACGTGCACGGAGTGAACCGACGTCCCCGACCGCCTCCCGATTGGGCCCGCCACTGGATTCCGGTGAACAATCACCAGCCTTACGCCTCAGGCACTGTTCTGCACCCCCGATCATCCGACCGGAATCTCTCCTCCCGTTCCCTGTCTCGATCGACTATCTCTCTCTCTCTCTCTCTCGGTCTTCCCTGACACCCCTTACCTTTGCTCAGCCTCGCCGGTTTCCAGTTTTCAGCCAAGCATGCGGTCAGTGTGACGGTGAATCATATCCACTGACTGCTCTTCATACCGTGCTCTCCCCAACCCTCAACATTTCCCATTCTCTTGCTCCCGTGCTCGCTCCGCTCCGCGAGTCGTTTAGCTGCTGTATAAACCCGACTGGCTTCTGGCTTTTCCCTCTATTCCCTTCTAGGAAAAGTCGCCCTCGGCCGACGTCGGGCTTTCCTACCGTCTGTGCTGCCGTCCAGCGCGCACCGTGAATTAGGGGGCCTTATCTGGCCTTTTAGCTGCCTCGCCGGTCCATTCTCGCCCCCTCCTTGGGATTTTACCTGGACCTCGTCTTCTGCTCTCTCTTCCCGCATTTCGCCCTCTTTGCGTCGCTGACCCCATCATCGGCCCATCATGGCGCAACTCGACACCCTCGACATGGTCGTCCTGGCCATGCTCCTGGTCGGTAGCGTCGCCTACTTCACCAAGGGCACCTACTGGGCTGTTCCCAAGGACCCCTATGCCACCTCCGGCCCCGCCATGAATGGTGGTGCCAAGGCCGGCTCCTCCAGAAATATCATCGAGAAAATGGAAGAAACGGGCAAGAATTGTGTGATTTTCTACGGCTCCCAGACCGGCACAGCCGAGGATTATGCCTCGCGTCTGGCCAAGGAAGGTTCTCAGCGCTTCGGCCTCAAGACCATGGTCGCCGATCTGGAGGACTATGATTACGACAACCTGGACCAGTTCCCCGCCGACAAGATCGTCTTCTTCGTCATGGCCACCTACGGCGAAGGAGAACCCACCGATAACGCCGTCGAATTCTACCAGTTCATCGCCGGTGAGGATGTCGCTTTCGAGAGCGGCGCCTCTGCCGATGACAAGCCCCTGTCCTCCCTGAAGTACGTCACGTTTGGTCTCGGGAACAACACCTACGAACACTATCAGGCCATGGTTCGTAACCTGGATACGGCTTTAACCAAGCTCGGTGCCACCCGCATCGGCGATGCGGGCGAAGGTGACGATGGTGCTGGTACGATGGAAGAAGACTTCTTGGCCTGGAAGGAGCCCATGTGGGTGGCCCTCTCCGAAGCCATGAATCTCCAGGAGCGGGAAGCCGTCTACGAGCCCGTCTTCTCCGTCACCGAAGATGAAGCCCTATCCCCCGAAGATGACTCGGTGTATCTGGGAGAGCCCACCAAGGGCCATCTCCAGGGTACCCCCAGTGGCCCGTACTCCGCCCACAACCCCTTCATCGCCCCCATTGTCGAATCCCGTGAATTGTTCAACGTCAAGGACCGCAACTGCCTGCATATGGAAATCAGCATCGCCGGAAGCAACCTCTCCTACCAGACCGGTGATCACATTGCTGTGTGGCCCACCAACGCCGGTGCTGAGGTGGATCGCTTCCTCCAGGTCTTCGGCCTGGAAAACAAGCGCCACTCCGTGATCAATGTTAAGGGTATCGATGTAACTGCCAAGGTTCCCATCCCGACCCCCACTACCTACGATGCCGCCGTTCGCTACTACATGGAAATTGCTGCCCCGGTGTCCCGTCAGTTCGTTGCCACGTTGGCTGCCTTTGCGCCGGATGAGAAGACCAAGACCGAAATTGTGCGTCTGGGAAGCGACAAGGACTATTTCCATGAGAAGATCTCCAACCAGTGCTTCACCATTGCCCAGGCCCTCCAGAGCGTCACCTCCACGCCGTTCACCGCTGTTCCGTTCTCCCTCCTCATTGAAGGTCTCAACAAGCTCCAGCCCCGTTACTACTCCATCTCGTCTTCTTCCCTGGTGCAGAAGGATAAGATCAGCGTGACGGCCGTCGTCGAATCCACCCGCCTCCCCGGTGCCGCCCACCTGGTCAAGGGTGTGACCACCAACTACCTTTTGGCCCTGAAGCAGAAGCAGAACGGCGAGCCTTCTCCCGATCCGCATGGTCTCACTTACACGATTACGGGTCCCCGTAACAAGTACGATGGCATTCACATTCCCGTTCACGTTCGTCACTCCAACTTCAAGCTGCCCTCCGATCCCTCCCGGCCCATCATCATGGTTGGTCCCGGAACCGGTGTTGCTCCCTTCCGTGGTTTCATCCAGGAGCGTGCTGCATTGGCGGCCAAGGGTGAGAATGTCGGGCCAACGGTTCTGTTTTTCGGTTGCCGTAAGAGCAATGAGGACTTTATCTACGAGGATGAATGGAAAGTACGTTTGCCTCGGTTCCCCCGATCCACCCAAATCGCTATATACTAATCAATTTGCTTGACAGACTTACCAGGAGCAACTTGGCGACAAGCTTCAGATCATCACAGCCTTCTCCCGTGAATCCTCCCAGAAGGTGTACGTCCAGCACCGTCTGCGTGAGCACTCCGATCTGGTGAGCAGCCTTCTCAAGCAGAAGGCCAATTTCTACGTTTGCGGTGATGCTGCCAACATGGCTCGTGAAGTCAACCTGGTCCTCGGTCAGATCATCGCCCAGCAGCGTGGTCTGCCCGCCGAGCGGGCGGACGAGATGGTCAAGCACATGCGCAGCAGCGGCAGCTACCAGGAGGATGTCTGGTCATGAGCTCCATGAACATGCTTTTGCGCTTATGTCATTTTAGTGTCATGATTTTCTTTTCTTCTTTTTTTCATGCCTAGATGATCCTTGCATATATACTCTGCCGGTTTTGCGTATCTTCCTTGTTGGCGTGGTTGATGTATGCTTAGTGCTTCCTTGGTCCTCGGCGCCAGCGACATCCAAATCGGCTGACAAGATCGCATGTGGTTCGGCGAGAGGGCGTTTGATAGAGAATCCAGCCTCAAAAAGAGATCTGGGTAGATTTTGGATCTATTCTGTGATTATGTATTGATATATCCCATATATTTGGATTGGTCAACAAAAGAAGATATATATTGTCCCGCAAAAGACTGCCTTACAACGCTCCAGCTCAATGACTTCGCGGGGACTTACAAGCTGATCCTGTCGGAGCCGTGCCTGACGTGGAAAAACGTACGAATTAACACCAGCTCGACTCCGACCTCACGTTCCAGAACAATGGAGCTATTCGTTTCCTGTGTTGGGATGGATGGTGTTGTAAGAGCCTCGGGCCTAGCGCGGAGTTAAGGTTGGCCAGAGACCGCAACCATCGTCATTGAGAATCCCCGACACCGCACCACACTCCAACATCCCCTTCCACCTCTTCCCCGGCTACCACTTCACACCCAGGGAACAGCGATGCAGCCCGCGGCCCCATACTGAGCAGTACACCTTTTCGAATCATCGCTTGACTTTGCTCCATTGGCACTGGTGCGCTGTCAGAACACTTCCCCCCCGCAACGGTGGTCTCCACTGCAAAAGCCCGTCGCGGAAGCGTTCCATCCTGACGCTCACTGTCTCGCCCTTCCTCCAGACAACAACACTCACGGAGGATGTCGTACATCGTGCCCATCCATCGGGCGAGTAGCATTCGCCATGCGCTGAAGCTGCAGTTCATGACCCCGGACGAGGAGTGCCTGGTCGTAGCGTGAGTGACGTTGGATTCCATCCCGCGACCGGAATGAATACCCTGGTGCCGATGCTGGTGGTGCTGCCGCCGGCGGCGTCGCCAGGGCCGGGGCTGGCCACGAGATATCCAACCAGTAGCTAACATAAGAGCTTTGCTCGACCGACCGACAGGAAAGCAAACCGACTAGAAGTGTACACGCTCACTCCCGATGGACTCAGCCTGGCCGCATCTTGCACCCTGTACGCACGGGTGACCATGCTCGACCGACTCCCTGCGCCAGCCAACTCGCCCACCGACCATCTCTTCGTCGGAACCGATCGCTACACCTACTGCACGCTGTCCTGGGACAGCGCGACCAACCAGATCCGCACCGAGCGGAACTACGTCGACATATCGGATCCGTCGTCGCGCGAATCCCAGACGGGGAATCGATGTCTGATCGATCCGAGCGGGCGCTTCATGACGCTGGAGGTCTACGAGGGGCTTATCGCCGTCGTGCCCATCGTGCAATTACCGGGGAAAAAGAAAGGTCGACAAGCCGCCGTGCCGTCCGGACCGGATGCCCCGCAGGTCGGCGAACTAGGCGAACTGACCACCGCGCGGATCGATGAGCTCTTTGTGCGCTCGTCGGCATTCCTGCATGTCCAATCTGGATTGCCCCGACTGGCGTTGCTGTACGAGGATAATCAGAAGAAAGTCCGGTTGAAGGTGCGCCAGTTGGAGTATACGTCCGCCACATCGAATACGAGCGCGGATGCGACGTTGGCGGACCTGGCGGATTTCGCCCAGGAGTTGGACCTTGGAGCGTCGCATTTGATTCCGGTTCCGGCGCCGTTGGGTTCGTGGTCCTATCCCTGGAGGGCTTAAGGCTTGCTTTTACTGACGTTGATAGGCGGTCTACTCATCCTCGGCGAGACGTCGATCAAGTACGTAGACGACGATAACAACGAGATTGTGTCTCTGCCGCTGGAAGAGGCGACCATTTTCGTGGCATGGGAGCAGGTTGATAGCCTGCGGTGGCTGTTAGCCGATGACTACGGAAGGCTTTTCTTCCTCATGCTTGACTTGGATTCGCAAAACCAGGTCCAGGGATGGAAACTGGATTACTTGGGAAATACGTCAAGAGCGTCTACCTTGGTGTATTTGGGCGGTGGTGTCATCTTCGTGGGATCCCACCAGGGCGACTCCCAGGTACTCCGCGTTGGCAATGGCACATTCGAAATCATCCAGACATTGTCGAATATCGCCCCCGTTTTGGACTTCACAATCATGGACCTTGGCAATCGCACGAGTGAAAGCCAGACGCACGAATTCTCGTCCGGTCAAGCTCGAATTGTTACTGGATCCGGGGCATTCGATGACGGCACTCTGAGGAGTGTTCGAAGCGGTGTAGGCATGGAAGAGCTGGGCGTCTTGGGTGAAATGGATCACATTACCGACTTATGGGGTCTGCAAAACAAGACACAAGGCGGGTTTTTGGACACCCTATTTGTGACATTCATCGACGAAACGAGAGTCTTCCAGTTCAGCCCGGACGGTGAAGTGGAGGAGTTGGATCAGTTCCTGGGGCTGAGTCTTTCGGAGAATACGCTTCTCGCTGCCAATTTGCCTCGAGGCCGAGTGCTGCAGGTCACGGAGCGGAGGGTCTTGATCGCCGAGATGGAGAGCGGCATGGTCATCTATGAATGGACGCCGTCGAACCAGCTCATCATCACCTCTGCCTCGGCCAACGAGGAGTCCGTCGTTCTGGTCGTGGGTGGTGAGCTCATGACCGTGTTGGATATTCGCAGTGAAGCGCAGATCATGACAAAGAAGGACTTCGGCGCAGACAGTCAGGTCTCCGGTGTTACGGTCCCTTCTTCGCCGACCGGCATCTGCATTGTTGGATTCCCCCAGCTGGCCAAGGTTGCGGTCCTGAACCTCCAAGATCTGGAGGAATTGCATTCAACATCCGTGGGCCCAGCTGGCGAAGCTTTCCCGCGTTCAGTGCTTGTTGCAGATGTGCTCGTCAACAGCCCGCCCACTCTGTTCATTTCGATGGCCGACGGCAGCGTCATTACATACTCGTTCAATCCAGAAGACTACTCCCTAACCGGTATGAACAAACTGATCCTGGGCTCGGAACAACCTACGTTCAAGAAATTGCCCCGAGGCGACGGCCTGTACAATGTCTTCGCCACCTGCGAGAACCCAAGCCTGATCTACGGCTCGGAAGGTCGCATCATCTACTCTGCGGTCAACTCCGAGGGAGCGTCCCGCGTATGCCATTTCAACTCTGAAGCGTACCCTGAATCGATTGCAGTGGCCACAGCTCAGGAGCTGAAAATCGCTCTGGTCGACAAGGAACGGACTACGCAGATTCAAACCCTGCCGATGGGTGCAACGGTTCGCAGAGTCGCTTATTCCCCCTCCGAGAAGGCCTTCGGCATTGGCACGATCGAACGAAAGATCGAGGGAGGGGCAGAAATCGTCAAGAGTCAATTTGTCCTTGCGGATGAGATCCTCTTCCGCCGTCTGGATGCCTTTGACCTCCGACCCGAGGAGCTGGTCGAAAGCGTCATTCGAGCGGAGTTCCCGGCCGGCAAAGATGAGAATGGACGCGACACATTCAAGGATCGGTTCATCGTCGGCACGGCGTATCTGGATGACGAGGAAGATCAAGATTCTATCCGCGGTCGTATCCTCATGTTCGAGGTCGATAATGGCCGCAAGCTGACCAAGATTGCGGAATTGGCTGTCAAAGGAGCATGTCGTGCGTTGGCCATGCTGGAGGATAAGATTGTCGCGGCCCTTGTTAAGACGGTGAGCTCTGTTCCTCCTTGTTCTGTGATTTTTTAATTATCTAACGTTGTTTATGTCTAGGTCGTGATCTACAAAGTGGTGGGCAACAACTTCGGCGCAATGAAGCTCGAGAAGCTTGCGAGTTACCGAACCTCAACGGCACCCGTGGATGTGACTGTGACAGACAACGTGATTGTCGTCTCTGATCTGATGAAGAGCGTGTGTCTTGTGGAATATCAGCAGGGCGAGGACGGGCTTCCCGACTCTCTCAAGGAGGTAGCCCGACACTTCCAGACTGTGTGGGCGACTGGAGTTGCTTGCATTGCCCCGCACACTTACCTGGAGAGCGACGCGGAAGGAAACCTGATCATCCTGCGTCGTAATCTCAGCGGCGTGGAGGAAGACGATAAGCGGCGTCTAGAAGTTACTGGGGAGATTTCGCTCGGGGAGATGGTCAATCGTATCCGACCTGTTAACATCCAGCAGCTGGCCAGTGTAACAGTCACCCCGCGCGCCTTTTTGGGGACGGTATGTTCATCCCTTTGTCTCCTGGACATACCCCTTCCGGTGCAACAGCTGACAAGTGTCGAAAATCAGGTCGAAGGCTCCATCTACCTCTACGCTGTGATCAACCCAGAACACCAGGACTTTCTCATGAGATTGCAAGCGACCATGGCCGGCAAAGTCGAGTCCCTGGGAGATATGCCATTCAACGAATTCCGTGGATTCCGCAGCATGGTGCGGGAGGCGAAGGAGCCGTATCGCTTTGTGGACGGGGAGCTCATCGAGCGGTTTTTGACCTGCGAGCCCAGTGTGCAGGAGGAGATTGTCAACGCGGTGGGGACGATGAATGTTCACGACGTCAAGGTTATTATAGAAGCGCTGAGACGGTTGCACTAGAGTTGGCGCTATTGATTTTGTTTGTGTATGTGTTTGGTACGGCTGGTTGATATGGCCATGATGATGACTTTGAATTGAATTGATGAATTTGAATGGAGACGGTGCATACCATACAACCCTCATTGGGTGATAATTCGCCGAGATGGAAGTTCGTACTCTGTACGCAATAGGTACGATAGTGAGTAGTTAGTGTCATAACTTTATTCAGCTAGTAGTACAAACTCAAGCCTATGCAAGTAATCGCATGCACCAACGTATGTTGTCCGATGCCATAGAGCCAGCAGATCGAAGCTTTTGAATTCTCCATTCCCAACCATGCAACACCCATCCCATGCACATGCGAAGGACACGAAACAAAGACCGGTAGCGAGCCTACCGGCACAGCAGATTAACACCGAAAAAATTAAAGACGTATTTCCCAAAGAGGACCTTCCGCACGGATCCCAGGCGAAGAAACGCAACAGGCGCACCCAACCACCATGAAGCATGGATAGATGGTAAAGAGGTAGGTAGTGAGTAAGGAACGTGGGCGAGCGACGACCTCGCCTACTTCGCAGCAGCAGGCCCACCCTCCTCATCACTCCAATCCAAAAGCTCCATGATCTGATCCTCAGACAGCTTCAGCTTCTGCTCCTCCGAGGCATCCAAATTCTTCTTAAACTTGCGCTGTCTCTTCCGAGCATTCTCCGTCCACTCCGGCACCCCACTCGCCGTCGCAAAGTCCTCCTCCCCATCATCTTCGACCTCATCGTCCGTATTCTCCACCTCCCCAAGCACCTTGCCCTTGCCGTCGCTGCTCCCCGCATCAGCAGCCGCCGCTCCACCACGGAGGGTATTGGCCGACACCTTGGCCTTCTTCCCGCCCATCTCTTCGCGCTTTTTGCGCTCCTTCTCCATCTGCTTGCGGTGGTCCCGCTCGGCCATCTTCTTGAAGAAGGCTTCGATGTACGGCCGCACCAGGATGTAGCCCACGACCGAGAGCGTAACCTTGGTCCAGCGGTTGGCGCTCATCTGCGCAAAGGAGAGGTAGAGGTTGCCGAAGAACCGGGCGAAGATCTCGCGCACGAAGCCGAAGAGTTGGCCGAAGAAGTCTTCCAGAGCTTCGGTCACGATGGACCCGGCTTCGTCGGGGGATGGCATGGTGGCTTTGCTTGCTGGCTTGCTCGCACTGGTCTCGGGTCGTTTGTGTGTATGGTTGTATGGGATTTGTTGTGGTCTGTTCGGGGTTCGATACCTGCGTGCGGTGGGTGCGGATGCAGATGCGGCGCGGGTTCTTCGGAGAGATAAGCTTCAGGGACGAGGGGAGGCGAAAAGGCACCAGAGGGGTTGGGGGGAGGGCTGGAATGCGGCGGGATTGCAATTCGAGAGACAGCAGATGGATTGCGAAAAGGGGGAGGGAAAGGAAAAGAAGTCGGTGGACGTGGGGGAGGACACTTTCTTCTGTCGTTTCATAGTCTATGGGACGAAAGTCCGTAACTGGAAATATCCTGTTTGGGACTAGCGTGAGGAAATATCGGCCCGGGTGTTCTTCCGACGGGGGAGCTTCGGCCAATAAGCAGCGGGCGGGGGATGCGTGATAGAGACGCGTGTAGGACGCGATGTGGTCGATATCGACTGACAACTCATCTGCGACGGCACTTGTTGGGTTCTACTTTGCTGGTATCTTTACGAAGCTGAAGTCCCTCTGACTGTGTTGATCCTCAACCAATATGGCCACCAATGAAGAAGTCGCTCTGGAAGATGTATGATCCCCTCCGACCTATTGACGCACTCTTTCCACTGCTAAACCCCCTTCAAGCGTCTGAAATCAGCGCTCTGGCTCTCAATCGGAAAAATTGTCGACGAAGAGACCATCAAGCTCGGTATCAATGCCACCCCGCAATTTATTGGTGCCTTGACCGAAATGGTCTGGGCTCAGATAGGTTTGTTCACTCTCGTGATGCATGTTGGCTGGCCTCCCGTCGCAGCCACAATCTTTCGTCACGTATACCTCATCGTGTTGGTGCTGACGAAGATTGTACTCCCTAGAGACTGTCAGCCAAGATCTCGAGTCGTTTGCAAAGCATGCCGGTCGCTCCACTGTCAACGTCTCTGACGTGATGTTGCTGGCACGCCGCAACGAGGGGCTGGAATCGATCCTACGAGCTTTTGCAGATCGAGAGCGCGAGGAGGATGAAGAATCGTGAGGTGATCCGGTGATTTTCTTCAATCAGCCAAGACAGTGCCTGCGCAAGCACCGCATGCCACCGGACCGAATCCCATTGGTGGCTAGAATTTGCTGCCACCCAGATCCTCGCGCACGTAAGTACTAGTGGACAGGGCGTACTTCATATGCTGGGGAACCCACTCCCGTCTTTTGTCTCCCTTCATTTCCCCGCCAGTGCATTGCGGCTAACAGAGATAAAGGCAGCATCATCTGAAACCCACGATGAGATTTGCCAAGAATCCGTCTGTGACCTATGACGCCATCACCCCATGGGATCCCCACATCAACAAGCGGCCCTGTGTCAAATGCTTCGATAGACGGAGAAGTACAGGCGCGGAACGTCTATTTCGAAACGCTACTTCGGTGTTTCGTCCGGGTCGAAGTCGCTGCTCTCCATACTCCCCATATGGCTAATTTTGCCGTCAAATTAAAAGGTACCCCTATGACGTGGAAAGGTATCTGTGAGTGGTCGACCACATCATAGATGGTGTAATGATATCAGATGAACATGGTCTCTATCCGCCAATCAACTCTCTATTTTATTGTTCGTTCTGTTGTTTTGTCTCTGAATGCAGCTTAAACGTCATCGCGACGTCTTCAAATGTTCAGTTGCCTCGTCGTATAAAACCATTCCAGCGTCTGTAGACCAATACACCACCATATCCAGAGACAGCCCCGGCAACCCCTTTTCATATTCAAATAAAAGTCCAATGCCAAACTATGCTGAACACCGCTCTAGACACCGACACTTTCCGGGCTAGACTGAAGACCACCCCTCCAATGAAGTCCGTCCGATATCACGGTCGCGGCGACATCCGTATCGAAGAGGTAGACGAACCGGTATGCGGCAAGGGTCAAGTAAAGGTTCGTTTCGTGATCTGTCCTCCATCACAGCACACAGCACACACCACAATCCCAGCAGGCATGCTAACACAACAGTGACCATCACAGGCGCGACCAGCGTTCGTAGGAATCTGCGGTAGTGGTACGCGAATCCGTCCATCGATGCAATCGACGTTTCAATCTAGTGACAACTAACACAATATATCAGATATCCATGAATTCACCGCAGGCCCAGTATTGGTCCCGGAGAAACCTCATCCGCTCACAAAAACAACCTACCCGGTGACACTGGGCCACGAGATCAGCGGGGTCATCGACGAGGTCGGCGAAGGAGTCAAACACGTCAAGCCAGGGGATCGGGTCGTCGTGCGGCCGACGATCTTCGATCGAAAATGCAGCGCCTGCATTCAAGGCTGTGAGTGGTGCTGTGAGAATATTGGGTTTATCGGGCTTTCCGGTGCGTCTCCCCCATACATGTGTCCATGTGTTGAATCGCCGACGGACACAGCCTAATCTCTTGCGACTGGCAGGGTACGGAGGCGGCCTTTCGAAATACGTCGTCGCACCCGCGGAACACTTCTACAAACTCCCCGACAACGTTTCGCTCGAGACGGCCGCGCTGGTCGAGCCGATGGCCGTCGCATGGCACGCAGTGAACCTCTCGCCGTTCAAACCGGGCGACCATGTGCTAGTTGTCGGCGGCGGACCCGTCGGCATCGGCGTCATCCAAGTGCTGAAGATACAAGGGGCCAAATCGATCATCGTGGCGGAACCAATGGCCAAACGCCGAGAATTTGCCCTCGAATACGGTGCCACGCATGTGATCAATCCGCTCGAGGATGACGTCGTTAGGTTTGTGAAACGGATCACGAACGACATGGGCGTTAATGTCACTTTTGATTCGGCGGGGGTGGAGAATGCGCTCCAGGGAGCGATCAAGGCGACCCGGACGCATGGCACGATCGTTAATATCGCTGTGTGGGAGAAGAAGCCGAAGGTTGGGGTAAACGAGTTGATGTACAATGAGGTTCAGTATACTGGAGCGGCGCTGTACGATGAAAGTGCCTTTGAGAGGGTGATTGAAGCTATCAGTCATGGTTCGTTGATGATCTCCGTTCTCGACATGTGTGCTTGGGGAAGAGTGTGCTGACCGCTGGGATACTTTGATATAGGCCAGTTACGTCCGGACAGGATGATTACGGATAAGATCAAGTTGGAGGATGTGGTGGAAAAGGGATTTGAGACTTTGGTGGCTGATCGAGACGATCATTGTAAGATTCTGGTTGATGTGCAGGCATGATCCTTCTGCTCGTATGAACAGACCGTGTATGATTTTCTACGAATGCTTAAGTTGAAGCTGAGCCATACTTGAATAGTATGCCGATATACTTTCGCATGTAATTACATTTAATTTAATATCTACATCTTCACTGTTCAATCTGTCTGGTTTGTGGGCCCTGTACCCATGCAGTCTCCAAGTGGCCATATCATTCAGCATACCTTTCACCCAGTTCATCTCGACTATTCTCGGATCTTGACGCTGGTTTAGTAAAGGCTCTGTTTCTCCATGTTGGAACAGAACAAGGATGGGCAGAATATAATCGAGGGAGAGTACAACTACAACTGTCCTTGGTCGAGCAGGTCCGGTGTAACTGGAAGACAAACGAGAGCACTGTTGAGTATCCCAATAATAGTAATATGGGGTTCAGAAAATACAACCAGAACCTGAGAAGACAGTGTGGCGACGACAAGCACGTTGAAGGAGGGTATATATACTGCTGTTAGCCTGTTACTGCGTCGACTTCTACTGTTTCTCTGTATACCCAGAGATCTTTCTAGCTGTCAGGTATAAGAACGATAGCTTCAGGCAATGGATGCGTGGTGTTGAGGACGGGGTCGATGCCCTCATTCGATATATTTTCATACTTCTCACCTCTATTGGCTATAACTTAGAGGGAGCTACTTCCAGTGTGATCTAATATAAAATTTGGGACTGGAAAAGATACCCAGCAGATTACCAGGACATCATGCACACGAAGTAATGCATCCATGCCCAGGTCATCCTTACGCAGAGGGTCCCAGACCGGACGAAGCAGCCTCCAGCCACCGAGGAACAGTGGCGGTGCAACCTCAACATGCAACAGTGGCGGTGAAGCTTGGCATGACATAATCGACCCTCCCGGTGATGGTTACCCGATCAGGCAAGGCTAAATTTAGACAACCTTCTCTCTCTCTCTCTCTTCCTCTTTGTCCCTTGCGCTTCGCCTCCCACCGAATTGTCCCGCCCACGGTCAACGTGCAAAAACGGAAGATGAGACCCGTGGAACCTGGGAAGATCATGAGAGAACGACCGCCCGCCAGTCCAGGGCCATGGGTCCTTCCCAGGGAACTCCGGCAGGGCTTGGTAACTTTCCAGGCTGACCCGCCCAATGATGGCCTGTGTCGGCCCTTCTGACATCACCCTTAATGGGGCTCCGACACCCACTGCGTCGATTTCCACCTCCTCTCCCAATCATGCGGCTCCTGCGTTCCTATGCGTCCGTGGATCACCATCCGGATTCCCTGGGTGTTGCGCTCTTGGAGGTCCTGTGAAAGCTCAGGGCTCCACTGCCTCAAGACCCTCTGCCCAGAATGCCTCCACCGATCTGCTGGCTGCGACACATGGTCCCCTGGCACTCGGGACAATGCAATTTGGCTGCCTTCGTAATGTGCAAAACTCTTTCCCTGGCCCCCAGCCTTATAGTCCTCGGGCATCTCCCGGAGCCCAGTCGTCTGAAACGAGTCTTCTCTTCATTACCTCGCTAGACCTTGATCGCACACAGGCGTCCGCCGTTGCAATCGACTCGTGCCTCTCCACCCTCCTCACCTCCCCGAAATACGACTGCCTACCCCCACGCAGATCACGATGGGTGCTGGCGGCGTCATTCTCCGCTTCTTTAACTTGGCCATCCGGGTGCTCCAATTCCTGGATGCCGCCGTCATCCTCGGCATCTTCTCATACTTCCTCGCGGTCCTCAGCCAGAATGATCAGCCCATCCCGCAATGGATGAAAGCCACGGAAGGTCTCGCTGGTGCCGCGTGTCTGTACGCCCTTCTCGGGTCTCTTTTCACCTGCTGCCTGGGAGGGATCGCCTTCTTCGCCGCCCTGGCCATCATCCTTGATGTCTGCTTTATCGGAGCCATGATTGCTATCACAGTCATGACTCGCGACGGCGCCTCGTCCTGCAGTGGAACCGTCGACACCCCCTTGGGATCGGGCGAAAGTAGCGAGGATTCTGCCGCGCAAGTGTCTTTCGGGTTTGCCTGTCAATTGCAGAAGGTCACATTCGCGGTCGCTATCATTGGAATGTAAGTCTCCCCCGCCCTTGATCACCCCTGGGTTCCCCGGAGGTGTCCTGGCAGTCGAGACCCCTGTCCCCGCTCCTTGCTAACATTCCAATCTCACCACGCAGATTCTTCTTCTTGCTCTCGATCCTATTCCAAGTCTTCTACGCTCGCCACCACAAGCGTGAAAAGCGTTTCGGCCCTTCCCCGGCCAATGGCTACACGTATGGCACTCGTCGTCGCGCATTCTGGCGTCGCAACAAGAAAGACTCCGAAACTGCCAGCGCGGATGACATGCTCCCGGGCCATCCAACTCCGCAAGACGTCGAGTTGGGTACGTCCTCGGAAAAGCCCAGTGGTATCACCGGCTTCTTCTCACGTAAGAAGAATAATGAGCCCGTGGCTGCTCCGACGCAGAACACCTATGGCTATGGAAACTCTGCCTATACGGGTAATTACTAGCGCTTCGAATTCCTGATCAGGAATCTACCATTGCCATCAAGGCTTCCATATTGAGTATCAAGGGTTCGTCTCGCGTTGAGCTACTCAAGGTAGCCAGGCGTGTCTATGATTGAATAAATTGCGACGAGAGACCAATGGATGCTGTGGCTTTTCGAACCTTGTCGCGATGTACAGTTGGCTGTCGTAACGAATTTCTTTGCTTCTCTTTTCTTCTTCTATTGATGTTACATAATTTTAATATACAAAGTTGAAACTGTGAAATCACGTCCTGGTGCGTGCGAGACACATCTCGAAAAGTATTTTCTGATGAAACGAATCGCCTGACCGTATCAAAATGGGCTCATCTCCAGAGCCCCAGCGTTGTACCGAAAACTAGCCACGGTGTTCCAGGATGCGACGTCCCTGTGATACAGATGGCGAGGACTGTTTCAAAGCCATGTGAGCATCATCCCCTGATATGGGCAGGGAGTGACATGTGTGTATATTGTCTTGTTGCGGCATGATCGTGTCCGCGTGTCCTCCCTTGTTCTCCAGATGTGGAACGGCGAGAGTAAAACCCCGGAGATAACCAGGGGTATCTAGGCATCTTGGACCATCAGATCGATGATCTGGCTTTCTCATAATTTCACAATGGCCTACAAGATGGTGCAGCACTGCAGACACTGTGGAGAGGTTGGCGTAGAAAACAAATCGCTTCATTCGTGGAGGAGATAAGATACTGAGACAAAAAGGAAGATATCACAGGCATGCAGAAGAGTGGCATAAGAATCCTCATGAGAAACGAAAAGAAAAGAAAGGAGAACAAAAGTAGATATGATCCGTGACTGCACACATCTTCACCAAATATTCGCACATTAGAAACCACCGCCTAAAACTAAGCATGACAATTCATGATGGATATGTAAATTCGCACCGGGCGAGCTCAATTGCAACAGCACAGATCAAACCAGAATTAAAAACCTCCTCTAAGCAGCGTGCTGCATCGGCGCATGCTCCATCGCACCGTGTCGACACACCGTTCCGGCTGCAACATTGCCCATGTGGACTGGATTACCGCGATCGCAGAGAGCCCATGTTTGTCCGTCTGGAGCGCAGATAACGGTGTTGGGCTCGCAGCCCTTGGCGTTGGCCATCCATGCGTGCGCGGTTTGGTGGTTGGTGGTCATGCCGGTTCGCATCGTGTGGTCGTCGCAGGGCTTGCCGAAGGGGACGGGGACCTTGGGC
>RHLO01000291.1:0-38971 GCA_003719415.1 Aspergillus olivimuriae
ATAATAATTTACTGGCTAATCTGCTCAACTCCTATAAATATAATCTAAATGTGGATGTACTAACTATACTAATAATACCCTATAAACTAGGTGTTCCGCCTAAATTATCTAAAGTAAATACCTATAGTTTCTTTAAGCTGTCTATCAAAGCTAACAAGCAGTTTATAACTAAATTACCTAATAGTGTGATGGTATATGGGGACCAAGAACAGCAGACTAAGTTTTATAAAGTAATCAAATACTACTAAATCTAGGGAAATAGTCCGTCTAACTATATCATCTAAATATTCTATAAAGACTAGATGACAATTCCTCTTATAGAGAGATAATAAACGCAGTTACCTAAGCCATAGGTTTATTAATAAAGACCAGCTAAACATAAGCTAATTAATAAAACCTTTAATAAGCTCTATACTAAAGGAAAGATAGCCTAGCCTAAAGGTTATATACTATGTAAGGATTTCGATTTGGGCAGACGGTGCCTTTTTCGGCCCTAAATGACGCCAAAAACGGCCGCCCCGGCCCATGTACTGACTCAGCCACTGTGCGCATAAGAACTCCAATTTAGCCACACACCAGGTTCCTGGTTCCTGGCCCGTGAATAGAACCGCGCTAACACACGACGCTGAAGTGGTTTGCTAAGTAAAGCCGCAGCGACACTCTTCATCACCTTTCGAGGCCAGACGCTGAGGAAGGGAGCTGAAAATAGCCCCCCCTCCTAGAGTGAAGCACACTCCCTACAGTAGCCTTTTTCCATAAATAACAAGCTTCTTCCCCTCCGTTCGTTCCATCGTCTCAGCCCTCAGCTATCCCCATCTTCCCATCCCGTTTCCCCTTTGTTGACAGGCACCTCATCCTAATTCTACTTTCACTCGTTTCCTCCTTTTACCAGACCGTCCGTCGGTTCCTCTCCCTAACTCATGGCTCGCCGTCCCCGTGCCTACGCTAGCCGTAGTAGCGACAATAACAAAACCGCTAGCAGTACATCGTTCCACCTAGACTCAGATGACGCCGTTAGTGTGGATTTACAGACAGACATCACAGATGTCACAGACGACTCTAATGTGCCTCCCCCCACTCACCATAAAGGCAAAGGTCGACCCCATCAGAAGCGTTCTAGGCCGAGGTCTTCATAGAGAAAGGCTCACGAGAGTAAGAAAGGGTTTCCTTCTCTAAGCTGCTGAGAGGCGGACTCCGACTATAGCTCTAGTGACAATAACATAAATATCAACACTCACTATTCTTAACATCCTGAGCGACGATGTTTCTGAAAGAAATCTTGAGCACCTGCTGCCCTGCCAGGCCCCTCAAGATGGTCCGACAATGCGGACACCAGCTCTAGTAACAATAACTACCGCGACAGTGGCTCCGATAGCCATTCTAACACAAACCCTGACATTAACTCAGATGACAAGGTGTCATCAGACAGTAACAATAATGGTTACGCGAATAGCACCAGAAGAAACATTACACAGATGGACGAGAGATGGGTATGGTAGGCCAAAAACCCCTCTGGTCATAGCGAGGCTCTCATAACAGGCTAATAAACGATCAGATATTACCGAAAGAGGAATAAGAAATATAGGGCACTCCCAGACTCTGTGTAGGTAGATCCTGCTTCGGCTCTTCGCAATATAAGGAAAAAGGAGTTAATGCTATTCCTCTGTTGGTGCCTACGGTTGCAGCAAGGAAAGAATAGCCAGAAGCTAAGGGGGATTAAGAAATTCAAGTCTTTAGATACAGATTAAAAGTCATTCCTCCGTCATTATAAAAAGGTTACCAGGGAGCCAATGGACAATGAGCTCAGAAGGCGAATAAGAAAGGTTAGAATCCACCCCAGGCCCTCTTCAGGACGAGTTGCTGACCAGTTTCGGTCCCAGAGTATTCGCAGGATTGCAAGGGAGTATAATTTAGATACAGATAAAAAAGAAAAGACCCCGATATTTATTGAAGATGTGGTGCCCCTGTAGGAGACAACCCTGCACACCATAGAGAAATGGTTCGATCTTAGACTTCAGCGCATGCAGCAATGTCTCTACTCTTTAATGGCGTGCTTTACGGTGAATCAGATCAATGCAATACATCATCTTCAGTACCAGTATCTGCAGTATTCCATCCAACGGGATCCCCATGGGGGACCACCCCGAATCCTTCTGGAGATCAAGTATAAATTTACCAAGAAATACATGGGTATGACGTAAGCATATGTAGCTTCCTGCTTCTTTCCGCACCGCTTGCCATTAGAGATCCCGTTACTGACTGGCCCATCAGAAACACCTTCCCCCTCCCCAAGATTATCTATGATCCGTCGTTGATGCTAAGCCCTCATACGTTCCTTCTCGGGATTCTCTTTCATGATGATGCATTTCGGGCTCCGGGAATTAAGTCCATGGAGGACCTCCGACACCTATAAGTAGAAGATAGCTGCCAGCAGATGGAGGTCCCATTAAAATAGGATAAGGCTCACTACTATGTCTTCTGTAAAGTCACGAGTGTCTACGGCAAGATTTAGATTTATTACGATCAGCCTATCCCCCAAAGCATCCTCTCCCAATAGCTCAAGGTCTTTGGCGAGATCGCCAGCTTTCCATGGTCGTTATTCACACATCAGTTCCGGTACGGTAGGGGGACTATTCTCAATAAAAGTAGTACATAGTGGCATCTTTCGTCTTACCCATCCTTCCATCCTACGATACTGATTCAGAGCAGATAGGATTGCTAGATCTTATGAGCGACACCCAGCAGAACTTAATCATAAAGCACGCGGATATATGAACATTCCTAAACCATTACCTTCCTCGGCACATTGGCACGGATATACAGGCATTAATAAGGGGACTCCAGCCCGATTTAGCCATGATGAGGGCGGTCACTCGTATGGGACGATAGATTAACTGATATCAGCCCTGAGAGCTTACAGATGCGCAGAAGGCCACAATAAAGCACAACCCCAAGCTATAGGTAGCCATTCAGAAGCGGGATACATTCTCCAAAAAACTCCAGCGTAGTCAGAAAAAGTCTAGCCAGAAGCTCGAGAAGCTTGATAAACTAAAACAGGGAGTCATAAATACGCGGAATTAGCTCCTGTATGCACTCCACCAACGGGTGCAAGAGGAATTTGATGAGGAGCAGGCAGTCCTTAATATTGAGCGGCAGCTGGCGGGCACTACAATTCCAGACAAAGAGACTAAGGAGCAGCTCCAAACTGAAGAGCAACTCCTTTCACAGCAGATTCACCTGCTGGGGAAGCTCATGACTTGGCCCACCTCCTTATCTATAGAGATTGAGTGGCAGCGACGAAATGAAGCTACCAAAGCCGTTCGACTCTATTATGATGTTCTGGAAGGTAGCCCGCGACGCGGTCGACAGCCCAAGCAGACTGTTCTGGTTAAAGAAATCCTGATGCATAGCCCCCCCGGAGAAGTTCTGACGCCAGCCCAACCCCCTTATCTTGCCCCGTCGCCCCCACGGCATGAGATTACCTTGTAGGAGGCTGGTAAAGACATCCAATCTACCGCGAAGCCCCGAGCATGCTTTTAATACTATGGGAACCCCGCGGGATTTAACCATCGGCGTCTTATGCAGTACTCCCGCCATAAAGGTCTGTTATAATACTTCCAAGCTGTGCATCTTGATGATCGTCACTGTAACTACTACAACAAGTCGGTGGCCAATGAGATGTATTAGCAAAGGCACACCGTCGACAAGCATCGCTTAAATATTAGATACCTTAGGGACTACCCTCATGATCTTTAAGTCTATTAGGGATAATACTCTGGTCTAGAAGCATATTTGCATCAGAGAAGCCATGGAGAAGTTAACTGGTTCACCTAAGTGTGACCGAAGAAATGAAATCTTCATTAAGTACTCGCTAGCCTAGATTTATGCTTTCCAATATCACGTCCTTGGTTAGAGATTTCAGGCGACTCACCAGATTGTATCAAGGTATTCTGCTAGGAAGAGAGTATCGTCAGAAATAAGCCGAAATCTCGAAGAGTTATCTATATTAAAGTGTCTACGTCGGAGAGCCATCTGCATCAGACCCATATACATATAGATCAAAACACACAATTCTGCTCTTACCTAAATGGTTCAAGTAGGTTTGCGCTTTTGCGAATTTCCTGGTTGATTCCATAGCCCCACCATGCCCCACCATAGCGAGTGCCTTAGCGCCCAAGTCACGCTAAATACCAGGGTATTTTCCAAATCCCTGATAGTCATTCGCCAAGCTGCGGTAGCATATAGGATGCAGGCCTATGTAGTGGTTCCTATATAGGATTCCAGGCTACGTAGTGGTCCGTATGTAGGATTTCAACATATGTAATAGTTCCTATGTAGGATGATGGCCTATGTAGTAGTTCCTATGTAATATTCCAGGACATGTAGTGCGTCCTATATAAGATCCCATATTATTAACTCTGGACAGGTTGTCATCTATAAAGTCGCACTATTGATAATTTGATAGTTGGCTTGCTACCTCATACATTCTGACCCTCTAGGTGACTAAAGGGCGTAATAAAGGGAGCTCAGTAATATTCTAGTTTAGAACTTATGGTTCGTGATCCACAGAGATAAAAGGCATATTTACACATTTATACGCTCTTGTTTCCACATAAATAGCTCTTGATTCTGGAGTAGCACACCAAGTTATTACCAAAAGCAAGACAACAATTATAGCAAGAAGACGTCAATCAAACAGCCATCAGACAAAAAGCCAATAAAAACTTTGACTTTGTTGGACTCTTTTCAAGGGCACCTATAAGTATGCTTATAAGTGCAACGCCAACACCTGCGTAATTATTTAGACCTGAGAGGAGGGTAAAATGTTCTATTTTATATCAGATATGTTCGAAAATTTTCTACCTATTTCCAAAGGGCTGGTGAGGATAGGTTATTCATCTTTTCCCACGAAAAAATAATGGCTTACAATATAGAAACAACTTTATCTACCACCAATTAAGAAGTCACCCAAAGACCTTGCTCTTAAGACCACAAATGGGACCATAAATCCTGTACGCGATCTTACTGCCAACTACAAAGGATCTTAAGATTGAAGTGATAGAGAAACCTTTAATCCAGTATCTATAAAGCCGCTAAAGGGGCTAGTCGTATTAGCACAACCCTTAACTAGGATTCAGTAGCAACTATTGGCTTACAGCTTATTTTGATACCCACTTCAGCGCTTCAGCCATACAAGTACTGTGTCATTGAGCTTTATAGCCGATAATATACTCACTATGAGCGAGCACTTGGTAGATAATTAGCTAGTTATATACAGGAGGCTATGCGTACAGGTTGACTTTTTGCATGGCTCTATCCTTTAGGCCCATATCCAGTGGCCTTTTCTTATACCACACACACCTGCTTCGAGTGACGTTCATCAGGACCACACCATAATCGTTTAAGAGCACCTGACTGTTTATACAGCGATCAACGGTCCAAGGTGGACCGATGGAAGTCAATAATGAGGGCTCACTCGAGCTCAGCATTCCACAAGATGTTATCCGGACGAAGATCCTGATGAACAATACTGAAAGAGCAGATCTCCTTCACCGACCAATAAATCGCTTGTTAGATGGCCTTATCCAGAGGATTATGGCCCATACTCTCACCACCCCAGCCCATCAGAAGCATATGACGGATCCTTCCTGCGTTGTAGAGGAAGTACGTTTAGGCCAAGTTAATCACCCTAAGAAAGACAGGAATAGCCGATCCTTGGGCACACTTGAGGAGCCCATAAGCCTCAGCTTCGCGTGAGACTATACGCTAGCATATTAAAGTCGTCCCTTTCCCGACAACAGTATATCCGAAGGTGGAACATGTGATCTTAAATGGTGCGCCGGACTTCCCACAAGACCCATAAGGGCCCATGGGAGTGCAGTTATAATCTAGATTTTAATTAAGCTGCGCCTTAAGTATCATCACCAAGTCAGCTACGCTAATTAGGTGGCGGTCCTCCCTTCTGCCAAGTATATGTAGGCCCGTATTGGGGCACGCAGGGTCAACCGGGCCGCCATACTGTAGCCCAAGAAGGCACCTTTATATGCAAAATAGGGCATTATGGGAGCGGGTTTGCCCGCTTCCATTTCCTTAGCGATCTGCTCGTGATGCAGACCGTTAGGTTAGAGGGGACGATGAGACTTGGCTAAACCTCCGCTTCCGTCCAGCAGGCGCGGCAGGATCAGCCTCAGAATCAAAAGAATCCCCTCAAGGATGTTGGTCGGATGGTGGTGCGCAGCTAGTAGCCACTTGTATGGTCACTCAAGGCCCGATGACGGGAGACAATGATGTAAGGTATTTAGAGGTCATCTACTTAGGACTAGCAAAATTGGAGCTAGCATTGTCTAGAGGTAAATCCACTACTACAATCTGGGAGCAATCGCTATTATAACTCGTGTGCTATTTCGGTAGACTGTCTTGTGCGGCATTCCGCCACGCCTGATCGCGGATAAAGGTGCGAAAACTCATTAGACAGAGGCAGAGCGTCCTCCCAATACAAGTCCTGGGAATTGTAGGCCCTCCAGTATCCACTATCCCATACATACCGGGGTCACCCAGGTCGTAATAAAGGGTAGTTAGGTTATCATAGGGTACCTAGAGTAGCACATCCATCAGACCGTTCATTAGATATGAATATTCTAGACCCTCTTGAATCATCATATGAAATTCTTGGACGATGGCTGATCCGACCAGTCACTCGGCGTAATACCTTGACTTCTCTGGCTCCTCTGTCGGAACACGATCAGGTTGGACCACGTCTCGCCAAAATTCCATCAGTCGGAGGCCTAACCGCAGGTCCGCAGCGGAGAGCTTATGTGGGGGTTTATATTCGACCGTGGTGAGCAAGGTACTCCTATTACCATCCATTTGATGGATGCAAAATTGATCAGGCTTTGAGGGTTTCGTGGTTGATAGCTCGACTTCATCGTCTTCCTCCAGAGCATTAGCGTGATTATCAAACCACACTCTATTGCCTAACCGGAACTCCTCGCGAGCCTCTGGTATTTTGCATAGCTCGGCGACAATGTCGTACACATAGTCTTCAACGGCGAGTCGCTCGTAGGTCTCAAGATCTTATTCACTGCTGATTGGTCGACGTGTGAATCGTCAACCATAGTCTTCCAACACAATAAGTGATGTGAATAACTGTGGTACATCTTCTCCACCTGGCTGCAGGTAACGGCAAACAGATTCGTAAATGTCCCGCTGTTTATCTACACAGTCCGTCCACGGACGCAGTCGTAGGGGACAGTATTTTCCGATAGGAGCGGGAATTTTGCCTGTCATTGAGTGAGACGGTGTTTGGGCTCAGAGTGGCCTCCAAAGGAGATCATAGCAATGGTAGATGAACTCTGGGAAAGTCGTCGGTCGGTTACGTTCCCTCTCTTACCTTGCCTGTTCCTCTGCCTGCTTCTTTTCTTCCTCTGCCTGCCGTCTCAACTCGGCCTCCTTAAGAAAAAGCGCCTTGTAGTCTGGAGAGCTGCTTCCACTCATCACTACCGCGAATAAGGGATGGTAAAGATGGAAAGCTCCATGGCGAGGTTGGTGGTCAGACTATCCCTAGTTGTCGGCTGAGCGGCATTTCAGTGGAAGTATTAATCCGGGAATACTCGTGAACCCCTCTCCCCCTTGTCGGTGCCGCAAGCAGACTTACATCCAAGCTACAAAAATATGTAGATACGGCAAGCACAGGAGAGATTATTATGGAGTAGAATAAATCCCGAGATTTGCAATCCTGAACCCTCTCTACCCTGGGCACGTTCCTTGCCTGAGATTGACCATCCCGTGATGAGTTCTATCACAGGATTGAGTATCCTGGGATTCGTCCACTCCCGGAATCGATACTCCCAGGATATGGTCGACGTGGGACCCGTCGGACCCTGTGCGCCAGGCCACACGAACCTTAGGGACTGAAGCCCGCGGTGGAGACATACCTGGGGGTTTAGGTCCCTGGCGGGCCTAGGTATGTGGTCTGACTACCTACGAGGTCGGAGGCCTGAGGGCAGACGGCCGGGGCGGTGTGCCCAGGTACTGACGGCCAGCGTCACAAGGTTGGAAGCAGCAGCCCGGGGCCATCCGACCAAGTATTGCCAGACCGGGTACTCCCGACCGACATGATCATCAGACGTTGGTCGTACGACCAGCTCGACCGCAGGACCGCCAACTGGCGACCTCACCGGATGTGAGTCCCCAGCGGTCATCTATCTACATGCTTGCGACCCCGCTGGTCGGCCGGTCTGCCAGAGTATCTAGAGGCGCTACAACTCCTCTTCCTCTTCCTCTTCCTCTATGACTGGCCCAGCGGTTCCAACATTCTCGAGCAATTGTGTCACCGAGGCCACCAGGTTCCGCGTCACTGCGAGGCCCCGTCCCAAACCCATAAGGACTGTGAAACTTCCGTCGTCGATCGCCGCGCGGACACACTGGTCCACAGCAACTTTCCGTAATGAACGATCATAGAAATGGACCTCCTGCTCCGGGTCTCGGGTATACCGCTCGGTGATAGCCTGCACCCTAACTGGATGATCGGAATCCACTGACACCATGTCCCTTATCATCCATTCCCCTCGCTGGTAAGCGTGAAAGGTGATTGTCGCTCGCCGTCCTGGTGACATACCACTAGCAGGACCTTGTTTGTTACTACTAATCACACCTGTGCTGACGGGGTTTGTTATATCCCGCTGAGTGGCATTGAGCGGTGTGACTTCTCCTTACACACAAGCCTTGACATCGACCGCTCATCGCTGGGAGGACAAACCGGCTCGTGACGCCTTGGACGATCTCCCTGGCTGAGCCTGCTTTGGCTTGGCTACCTTGGATGGTTTCGCGACCTTCTGGTTGGGCCGGGTAGCGATCGCAGGAGAACGGTCTTCAAGATCTCTTATTTCCGTGTCCTCTGCCTCTTGCATAATATGCGGAGTATCAAACAGAAGATCCTCGCCCTCCTGCCTTGCAATGGCTTCCCGTTGGGCCTGCTCTGGATCGGCCAGAACGGCGGGATATCGCTCAGCATCCTGGGGAGAGACCGCAGTTGTTTCGGCTATAATCCCTCCTACTTCGTCGCCGCCCCCATCGCTACCCCACAACTCATCAGAGATGGCAGCATCTTGAGCACCTGCCCGATTGACCTCTCGACGTGTCGTCTGATTCTTCCTCTGCTTGCGGGCGGCTCCTGCTAGTTAATGTGCCTGCGGACCGATCTTCAGACGCCGTTGGGGAGACCGGGGTAGATTCGTACCGTCTAAATTACTTTCGGGCCATCCCTCTTCCGTGCTCTGCGCGATGGGCTCAAGGGGCAAGGGGTGGAGGGAGGCTTCGTCTTCAGGGCGCGCAACGCTTGCGGCATCGGTCTTAGATACATTAGTATTATGCTGGCTTCCTTGGCGCAACTGCGCGATGAGACTGGGTAAATCCGCCGGAATTTCGGTGACACGGCGGGCGACAGCATGGGCTCGAGATGCTTCTAACCGTGCTGGTGCATCTGCTTGTTCCTGTGAGTGTCGCTCTTCCTGGTCAAGTTTTTCAACCTGATTGGCGATTGACTCTCTGCCCTATGTCAATTGCTCCCCGCTTATTCCTTCTGCACCATCTGACGGTGGGATTTGTGAGGAGGCGGGTTTGTCGCCTTCGCTGTTTCGCTATTCTGACGGCTCCGTGTGTCGCGTGTCATTTCTAGCAGCGTCGCGCTGGGGCGCACCCGTTAATGTACCATCCTGGTTTACGGTATGTGGTTCTTCGGCCGGCTGTTCTACTCCCGCGTGTTCCCCGATCGGTTCTAACGGTTCTGAACTGGGCCAGTGCTCTGCGCTTGGGCCCGGGTCGATGGAGTTGCCGATGGTTACTCGGTCTTCCTCTGGGGAAACTGTCCGGGCTGCACCGCGATTACCTCTCTGTGTAGGATTATAGGGTTGCCAGATGGCGTCTCTATTCCGGTTCCTACGTATTCTGGGCTGGGTTCTTGACGTGCGTGACGATTGTAATAGCGAAGAGGCCTGCACTGTCCTCTCTTCTAACCCCTCCCATACACTCCCCCCCACTGGTTTTCCAGAAATTAAAGTCGAAGTCTCAACCGTGGAAAGATTCCCTGCTGTAAAGTCCTGACCTTCCGCTCGTTCTGATCCGTGTGGCCGCGGATCGGTCCCTGTACGCCGGCCAGGGGACCGTGGTGGATTCACATCGCCCGAATAGTCTCCATACCATCTCCCTTCCGT
The DNA here is from genome assembly GCA_003719415.1 of Aspergillus olivimuriae. Taxonomy (NCBI): domain Eukaryota; kingdom Fungi; phylum Ascomycota; class Eurotiomycetes; order Eurotiales; family Aspergillaceae; genus Aspergillus; species Aspergillus olivimuriae. The sequence continues at coordinate 10,212 of RHLO01000291.1, forward strand.
GTCCTGCACGATGGGCTCAGTGCGTAAGGGACGGACGGCGGCTTCGTCTTCCCGATGCGCCGCTGGCGGATCATCAACAGTAGGTACACGCTCATCACGCTGGACACCTTCGCGCAATGGTGAGATCAGACTTGGTAAATCTGCTGGAATTTCGGTCACACGGCGGGCGACTTGAGATACTTCTACCTGAGACGGAGGATGTGCTCGCTCTAGGGAATGTCGTTCTTCCTGAAGAAGTTCTTCAACTTGGTCGGCGATTGCCTTTCTGTTATGTGCCACCTCCTCCCCAGTTAATCCTTCTCCAGGATGCGTCGATGGTATTGGTGACGAGATATGCTCCTCGCCTTTGCGGTTTCGATGTTCTGACTGTTTCGCTTGGGCAAGGTATTGCTTGTCATTTCCAGCAGCTTCGCGTTGGGGCGCATCTCTTGATGTTCCAGGGGATGTGCCTGGTTGTTTAGCCACAGGATGTGGGCCGACTTGGGTGACCATCTCCGGACTTTCGGCCACCGACGAAGCTCTTTGAGAGGCATAGTTAAGGACGTGTGGTTCTTCAGCCGGCTGTTCCACCTCCGTGTGTTCCCCGATTGTTTGTAATGGTTCTGGACCGGGCCGGTACTCCGCGATTGGGTCCAGGTCTGTGGCATCGGTAACTCGCTCTCCACCTGCGGAAACGGTCCTGGCCGCACGGCGATTGCCTCTCCGTGCAGTGTCATAGGGTCGCCAGATTCCGTCTCTATTCTGGTTCCTGCGTATTGGCCTACTTGGCTGTGTATCGTCGCCTCCGACGTCGCTCTCGTCCAGTCCTTCCGGCATCTCTCTTTCGGTTAGTGTTTCAGGGATTGGCGTCTCAACTGCGGCGAGATTCCTTGTTGTAGACTCCGCACCCTCCGCACCGTGTAAAATCTCGTTTTCGTCTATTTCTGTGCAGTCATCCTCTCCCTCCCCGCCCTCTCTTCTTTCGCTAGTGGCCGGCTGATCTTCCGCGTCATAGCTATCCCAATGGTCGGTAGTCCCACCCGCAGCGGGAGGAGATCCCCTTCCTACGGGGCTCTCTGGCGAAAGCTCTCTGGCCTGAGACGAACCGTGCATTGCGGTCGGTGACCGCGAAGGCTGTTGACCCTGCCGCTACCCTTCCGGCTGGTCTTCGCGAGTTTCTGACAGTTCCTGACGGCTACTTGATGACCCTTCACTCAGACCGCTTATCGACATATCCTCAGCGAACGGTCTGTTCGCGGGTGTATGGTCACGTGGAACAAACAAGGGTGAAGAAGGTTCGCTGGCCGATGACCATGCTGGCGGAGGAGAAGGCATATATGTTTGGGAGGATGGCTTGCTGAAAAAGGTGTAATATACGCTCCGTCTCACTTCCAAGGATGATAGGTTCCTTTGCGTCATCGTGGCTGAATGTAGCTGGTCCAGGAAGATATGCGGGCGGTCCAGCGGCTGAGCGTAATCAGGAGGAATTCCATATCGGTCTTTCAATTTCATCGCCCGGCCAGTGGTAAGTGTCATCGGCGGGTCTTCGTTCGGAATAGCGCGAGCAAAACAACCAGTAATCTGCTCGATCAGAGACTCGAAGGTGTCTCGGTCGTAGTGGTAGCGGTCAGGCTTCCGAGCTTGGAGCAGCGCCGCCCGAGCGATCTGCCGGTCCGCAGATTGCTGGAGGATTGCGTTGATCTGTGTGGTTCGAAAGCCAAGCTTCCGAGCAAGAGTTGCCATATCATGAACCACGCTCTCGTCCGCCTTCGCTCGCGCCTTGGCCCGGGCGGGTTTGGCAGCCTGGCCGCCCCGGATATTCTTGGCCATGTCCGGGTAGTGTCGCATAGCATACAGCCAGATCTGGCGGTATGCCAACCACAGTCATTCGTTGTTAGAGCCCGACTGTCGGCGGAACGTGGTTTCAGACGTCTGGATCAGACAATCTGTGTCAGCGGGACCGGGTCGAAAACTGTGCACTAGTGCGCGCCGAATGGTGGGGTGCTGCTTGTTCAAAGCAACCAGCCGTTTGACCGCATTGGCGCAGACTTCCAGGTACAAGACGTCGCGGAAAAAGGTAAGGAGGGACGGGATGATCCCGTCGCACGTCTCGTGCGATCATAGGCTCTCCCAGATCGCGACCCGTTCCGAACGGCTGAAGTTGGAAAACACTTCGCCGCTGAGGATCTTGCCTTTCACGATCTTCCGGTCAACTGTCGACGCCCGAGGCGCATACAGGTGTAGTGTGTCCACTGTATGTAGATCGATTCGGGCCATCTGACCACGGTCATGGTTGACCAGCGTCGCCCAGAAATCCTTCACATGCCTTAAGTAATGAATCACCTCCTACCAAGGTCAGAAATCTGGCGACAGCGACTGAGAGGCGGACTAACGTCGTCACACTTCAGCGCCATCACGGTGTTTAAGGATCCCAGGCTCATTCCATTCCAGAGCCCTGGAATCGGAAGCAACGCATCAAACGCGGCGCAGAGGTAGGTATTGTCTGGGGATGTGAGCCGCCGTAACCGCTTGGCTTTGTTCGGCGATAGCCGGGACCACCAGCGATTTTGAAAGAGAGCGTTGCTTTCGTGTTGGTATTAACGGATTTTCCGGTACACCTCCCCGTCGGTTGGGGGCTTCTCATTCGCATATTCATCGATGAGGGCATTCCGTAGGTCGGGGCTAAGATCTGCAGGCCAGGGTCAGAAGGGACGGGAACACGACATCATGGAGATCCAAACCGTCCAGGTATAGATCGACCGTCCACCATCGGTCGGAGGGGGACAAGAGATCCTCGGCAGCTTTGAGTCTATGTTGTCCATGGAGGCATTTTATCTGTCGTCCACGAAAGCTCAGGCGTGGATACTGTTGTTGGCGAGACTTTAGTTCCTCCAGAGTCAGTCCCATGGCGTGGCACGCTCTCTGCAGGTGTTGCCTGGATACCACAGCAGTCACGTGGTTCCGGAGGTCCAGGCGGTTACACCCGTCCTTGGCAAAGATCTCTCGTAATCGCTCCACATTATGGTGGTCGATCTCCCGGCTACTCAGAGGCTGGAGAGAGATCTGGTTAAGATTGACTTTGGCGGTACCTTGGTATTTAAGATGCCGCTCTGTGGTCAGTTGTCGTTCGGCGTCCGTCATAAACTCCATAGCAAGGGAAAGATGTGGCTTTCATTTTCCCGGTCCGAAAATCTTCGGTGGGCATGGAGGTATTTAAGCTGCTTGCAGCTCTGATATTTCTGTTTGGGAGGTGGATGAAGTTCCGCGCTGAACTGCCACTAATTTAGAACCACTTCAGTGCTTCAGCCCTTCAGTGCTCCACTTAACACTGTCGAACCCTCACTTTCTTAAAAGCGACTTCCTCTAATCTCCTCTCATCGATATCTCATCTGACCTCCTATCGCTCGACATCTATTGTCATGGATAAACATGTCACACAAATATTCACCGATCTCTCGCAGATTGAAGGCTGGGGTCCTTCAGCACCCACACCGGCCTCTGGACAGACAGAGTCTCACCGTTTAGGCACCCATAAACTAACCAAGGTGGTGAAACAACGGTCGGAGCAAGGCCTCTCCAAGAATGTCGTGCGCGACCTAGGGCGAGACAACCGCCGAGGTGAGGTTCTGGCGGTTCATTCGCTGGCCATCCAGAGAGGCTGTCCTTGGGACATATTGCAAGATCTTTTTACCTGTGATCTTGCAGGCCCTTTATCTGTTGCCATCCACAAAGAGGACCCTCGCAAAGTGATCGCTGTCCGTTCTTTCTCCAGGGACAAAGCAGACATATAGCTGCAAGTCCTTCGGAAGACCAAGCATCCCAATATCATCTCTACAAGGGAAATTCTCAAGGATCATGGGACGACCTACTTCATTGTCGATGACCTCCCTCTGACTTTGGAGCACGTGGTCGCCTGCGATATCTTCCCGTCTGAGCTTCAGCTGGCCTCTATCCTCGTACAGGTATGAGAACACAAGTCAAAGTATAGCCAATACTGACATTATCCTTGAAAGGTCCTTGATGGATTAACACATTTGCTGGAATGCGGCTTTGAACATGAATCTCTGACGTGTTCCAATATTCTCCTAGGGCAAGACGGGGCCATACAAATCGGTATGTGCACCAATCAATTGGATACATCTTGCTCACGATCCGGGACAGCGGCCTTGGAGTACTGCATTGAGCGCCAGCCGAATCAATCCCAAGCAAAGCCTCTCCACGCTTTGACCAACATCACCACGCTTCTCATGCAGAAGTATTTGAAGCCGGATGGTGTGATTGGGATCGATAGTACACGGTGGCAATCAGACCCACTAGGATTTCTGTCCGCTACTGCATCCGTCGCGACTATCAAAGACTTGAGAAAGGTTTACACTACTCGAATAAAAGCTGTTAAGTGAAAAATCTGACGGGCAAATAGCATTCCCTTATCACCAAGCATCGGTGCGCTGCAGGAGCATTGGTCGGGCTTGCTCGTCTCTGTCTCATTACCACGCGTACTTTCATACTAAAACCATGGTCTTAGGGAAACAAATAACGGAAGCAGTCTGGGATTACGTGACGTTCAAGGGCCCGGTATCTTGTCAATTAAATTGGTAGCTTGCATTTCCTGATTCTATTTAAGAACGTGTGGCTATCGACGACCGAACAAATAGAGTCTACGAACTAAGAAATGTAGTACAAGGCGGACCAAAGTAGAAATGACCGCAGTAGATCCAAAATGGCAACCCACAATAGAGTGTGGCACTGATAGTCACCAGATAGTCAATAATCCGGGAGAAACCCTGCTATCTTCTCCTCTGTAATAGATTCGACGTCTGTCGCCATCCAGGTCTCTTCAATTTGTTGGTGGGACAAGGCTTCCTGATCCGATGCATAGGCGCACGCTAGTTCAGCTTGTCTGACCGTGTCAGCATAGCTGGTTTGAAGAATCTGGCGAAGCTCGGATGTAGTCGCTCCAGACGCTATTACCTTAATCACTGGTTCCCAGCGACCAAATAAGTTGACGCTCCCTGGTCGAGTGCGCAAGATCAGCGATATAAAAACTTGGAGCTGCTCCTTTTTCGAGCTGGTTATGATTCTATGAACGTGAGCTAATCGAAGCACAGTGAACCTCTCGGGAAGAGCGTACTCAGTCTCCATGGTACGACTAGCATGCGTCAAGATACCAGGCCCCAAGCACGCCACATGTAGCCACCATCGTTCTCCTCGGCGCTTGTGATAGCCAGTAATGTTGTCACGACGGGACTTTATGAGCTTCGGGTCCTTTGGCTCCTCAGGACAGGCTTTAAGGATAAGTATGGCGACAGAATTGCTAGCCCCTTGCCCATGTCTTTCCAGCCATCTATAGTTGAGGTAAAACAACATTTGTGCAATACGCTTGGCGAAAACACCAAGTGTTGACTTCTTCTTTTTCGCGGCCTCAAGTGTGCGATAATAACCCACTGCACCTTTAAGGCCTCTCCACTGAAGGGGAAGGCTAAGGGCGTCTAAGGCCGGCGGATTGTCTTCTCTATGATTCAAAAGGGGCTGCAGTAGACTGGTACTGTTATCTGAGAGTAGTCCAGCTTTAGCTCGGAGGATTGATGCGATTTGGGTGTCCTTTAGAGATCCTGTGCCGTCCTTACCAAACTAGCATGTTTGCAACAGTTGTAGCTTTGTCGGATCTGAAGCGCTGGGATCTAGTGGGGCCAATGGCTCGTCTCCGGGGGGTAAGTTTATATATGATGTGGAGGGTGTCGGATAAGAAGAAGGGGCAAAAACGCTGTCAATGAATGGCGGAGATTGAACGGATTGGTATCGTACTTGGTCGTGTCTGGGGGCCGGAGGGGAAAGTAGCTGTCTCCTCGGGGGTGAGTTGACAGAGGAGTGAGGCGTTGGGTATAAGGATGCTTCTGCACTGAATTGGGGAGGCATGACTGGTTCCTGCTGAGAAACAGTAGACGGCAGCTCAGTGGAAGGGTCGTATTGTCTCAGGAAGGGGTTGAAAAAGCGATTGATTTTGTCACCGGCGTTCGCGTCATAAGAGGGGTTTAAGCTGTAGTTTCCTATCGGCTCTGCCGAACCGAAGGTCAGATGGAAGAATAATGGAAACTGGTGATATGGACGGGAAGATACACCCAGGGGTTCAGACGAGTTAATATTGACAGGCATTAGGTACTGCAGTAGAAAACATTCGATCATGCCGGCATCGCGGAGCCATCTAAAAAGGCATTCCATTTCTTGTTGCCCCAGTTTCCGGATATCATCCAAATCAACACCGAAGGCTTGTGTAAACTGGCGAGATGTGAGATTACTCTGGGGGAATGGTTGGAACTGACTAACCTTTCGCAGAACTGTTGCATCCATGGCAACAACGCCAGCACCAGGTTCCTACAAGCGACGATGAGCGGTGGGGGAAGTGCAAACAGCCTGGAAATTACCTCGATGCCGACCCAAACTTCGCAGGTATTCAGACATCCAGCTCGGGAATCAGATGACAGCACCTCTTCGTCTGTCGCCAGATGGTGCCATCGAATATGTCCACCTTTTTTGTAACATCCCAGCACGTCGAACTGCTGCTACGGAGGGAGAGAAAGTAACCGTAGAATCTTCCTGCCGAACCGGTTAACCAACTAGAGAAATGTGAGCGTCTTATTGGAGTTGGAACACGATCTACACACATCGGAGCGTGCGTCTTCGTCAAGATAAGGCACTTCTAGACCATGGATCTCCAACCAGAAAGGTGAGCAGTTTGGTCGATATCATGGGCGGGACGAGGGAGCACTTACAGGAAGGCTGAGCGAGAGATAGAGCATTATAGCGGACCAGCCGCAGGGGAAAATAAATAGGATGAACAATGAAGTGGCCTAGGGTAGCAAGGGAAAATAGTCCCGTGTGAGGTTGTCTGGTCGGCAGGAAAGTTGGAAGGGAGGGCGGGAGAGAAATCAGAAGAAAGAGTAGATTCATTGCGGAAAGAGAGAACGGGGGGGTAGCGTCAATTTATAGGGAAGGGGAGTCAAACTCGGCCGCCAGAAAGGTATTATGAAGGTAGTCGAAATGGTCAAAGAAAGGAGCGCCCTCCGACAAGAATCGATGGCTATGGTCTGAAATCGTGGCCCTGGACCGGAAATTTAAATAAATTACTTCAATCCTACCAGCTCCACGCACCCCAGCGGTTCCTTGCAGATCAGAGGGGACACAACAATATAGCGATACCTCCAGAATACGTATGGAAAACAAAAATAACAGTCCAGTTTCACATTTCCATGACGTTCTCTTCACTTCTACCCGATATCTGCGTAAGTACTATGGTTATGATTTCAATTCGCTATGCTCTCCGACAACGATTCCCCGTGTTATCACCGACCTAACTTCTCAATCGCTGGGCTGGTACTCCAACTCGGAAAGCTTTACTCTATTGTGGAGGTATTCTCGTACTACTCCCCGTATGCGATCCCGAAGCTCGTCCTTTGCCGAGACTAGCCAGAATAGTTAGCCAGTACTCCTCTACATGGGGCATCGGAACACCTTACCCATCACTAGCATCCGGCCTTGCTCGTCCCACATGTTCGGCAGTCTTTCGATCTGGTTACCGCTGGCTTCGAGAGAAATTATGCTTTGGTAATCTGGTAGTCCCTGGTATAGATAGACTCGTTTGTGGTCCCCCAATAGGAACTTCTTATGGCCAAGGCCGTCCCTGACATAAATAGAGATGTGGAGTATCTAGACCCATGGATATATCAGCCTCGAGGAATTTCCCGCGTTGACGCAGTACCCACATAACCTCCATCCACGATATCATCCTTCAAAAGGCGATTCAGTAGGGTCAGGACCGCGCTCATCTCGTCGATTGATTCTACTTGCCACACTAGATGCAGCCGGCGGATCTGAGAGATGCAAGTATTGTAACCGTAGATCGCTTTCTTCAGGTATGGTATGGCCCCGGCGACCCCACATCCGCTGGTAAGCAATAATATAGTTTCGTAGTGACCAACTTCTTCACTCACGCCATGAGGGCCAGTGATCAGCGCCAAAAAGGAAATGGAGCTCCCCTCGCTTTGCTCGTCAGTGGGTGCATAACAGGCAAGATCCGCCGTCAAGCCTCTGCGTGGCTTTACCAGGAGCTCCATGGTGTCCTGCTTGCCTTTGGACCACGACATAACGGTGAATGGATGTGTCTGCATCCACGAATATAGACTGACCGACGGCATCCAGAGATTGATATACTGACCGGCTTCCACTCTCACAGGTCGAGGTAAGAGGACACGGAGATGGACAGTGTTTACCACACTATCTTCCTCGGCCTTGCTCACGCTAAATGAGACGATGGCCCTGGGAGTACCACGGCCTGAGAACAGGCCGTTCCGATATAAGAAAACTGTACTCTGGGAGAGTAGAGTCAGCCCCAAAACACCCATAGCAACCAAGAGATAAATTTCTGAGGCATGGCTGTGGGAGGGGAGGTGTTTCCAGGTGCCATAGATAAAGAGCCCAGCGAGGACCTGATGTACTCGGAGGAAGATCTCGTAATACAACCGTCGAACTGATGGCAGGGAAAGCAGGACAAGCAGGCCCAGTAAAATTGCGGCCTGTTACACGTCAGTCACTTGAGGCATAGATTGAATATCCGAGGCTATACGTACAAGTAGGGTGAAGAGGTTCCGTACTTCCCGAAGAGGGAATGTAAAGCCCTGTGTCTGAAGCGCCACTATTATATGGAATGATAGCAGAGAAACAGCCATCCAGCCGGTAGCACGATGTATCTTGCGACACGACTTCCATGTGATACCTAGAAGATCAGCCAGGTAGCTTAAATGGATGGCGGACAAAGGGAACACCAAGTTGACGAGAGCCAACTCTCCAGCCCGGCGGCCAGCCCCGGCCAAAGAGTTTACTTTAAAGGAAAGAAGCAAGAGGTTGACTGCCATGTATGTTAGATGCAGTAGCACGCTGGCTCTAGTCCACGGGCCACAGAGAGGATGCCTTCGAATGACGAAAGGGAGCATCAAGTGTCGAGATAGAAAGATACGAAAGAAATCTGCCCAGCTTGTAACGCTAGATAAAGTCTGGATAAAGAAGAATGCAACAAAAATGCCGCCAGTGGCAATCGCATAGATGGCTACAATGTCCATTCTGCGATGAAGGATAGACAATTTGTATAGCGGAGAAAAGGATGGAGGATAGGGGTAGGCATGTTATGACAAGTAGACCTTTTTATACCTCAGGCAGCTGAAGGCAGCGTTCACGGCGCTAAAGTTCTCTAGAGGACAAGACCAGCAGGCTGCCCTGGAGTAAATCAAATAACTAGACCCAAGAGTCTCTAGGTAAGTATTAAGGTAGGGCCTGCCTCTAGATTCCCAGGAAAGTCAAAATGTCAATAGACTACGGCGTGCCGACCTTTAGTTCCTATTGATGTAAAATTCATTCTGGGATTGGGTACATGTCAGGATTTGAGACTTACGTGGTCGCTGCAGCAAGGATGGTGGAAAGCCAACGGAGATCCCCCGGCAGATGAGGGCTATGCCTTTTTCGGTTAAAGTGGCACTAGTGATCTTCAGCGCTTCCGCGTCGTTTGACCGATGAAAGAGTTACCTTTAGTAGCGCAACCTCCCAACGCTCCACCATCGGAGCTGGATTTACCGGACGTTGCTTGCGGAATTTCCCACAATAACTCGAGAAAACATCACGGAGGACTTTGGTATCGCACCTCGCGTATTGCTTTGTTTATCGCACCCCCCGCGAGCCGATAGAATGATCGATTGGACACATGGGCTGTACTATCTGCCCCGCACTAGGCCACCAAGTTTCATGAGGGATACTATCAGGTTCGACTACCGCAGAATATCCTTTCCAGTATCAAGGAAGTTGACTCCTGTCGAGCGAACTCTCACGCAGCGAGTCTCCATCAGTCCTGGCCAGCGACTTCGAAAATATACCGCCAACGAGAGAGATGTCCGCAGGCAAGCTACATTCAGCGTCTGGTCTACATCTTTAGCGGAAAGGGTAAACTTCTCATTACGTCGCAACGAACTATCGGCCCTTTGCAGCGCTCATGGCACCCATAACACCCCATCGACTCGTCGTGGCCTTTTCTTGCGTTCAATTCTGGACCATGGATCGCCCCAGTATCAACCCGTGGTTATTTAACCCTGCCATCTCCTCATGGATGAGAGTTGGGTAAAAGGTTCCTGCCCATGCACAATGGCAGCGAAACGAAATCTCATCAACAGACGCCGCTCCAACAGCCTCAAATCAATACGCCAGCAACAGACTCGTCGGCGAAACAGTCTTCTCCGGAAGTCCTTCGAATATTGTCAGGAGTGTGAAGCCGATGTCTTCATGATGATACGGCTCAGACACAACGGCCAAATAGTGTTTTTCAATTCTGACAGCCAATGGCCTCTATCACAGGAGCAACTGGTAGGTGTCGTCACTATTCAAGAATTATCCGCTGACGAGATAGGCCTCGCATTACCCGAAACCTCAAGAGATAACATGGCACGAATTGGCTGCAAGATATAGCAGCCCTAACACATGTGATAAAAGCCCTCAGAAAAACTAATTCATTAGCGCCGCCAGACGGACATTCCCTCAAGATGACTTGATCCAACTCCTTCCTGCGGTTCTTGTCACCTGCCCCAGTTCTTTCCATTAGCGACTTCTTTCAGAAGAAATGATAAAACCTCTGTCGGACTGAATGCTTGCTCGGGTACTTTGCTGGCAAACTCACGAGCAAGCCCCTCGACCGTTTCGTCGCCATGTCTCTCGATGCATTGCTTTTTGTTCGGCAACTACTTGAAAACCGTGCGGAAGAGCTGAGTGGACGTTTTCTGATTCGCCGGCGAGTTTGAGATGAAATTTCTTGTCTGAACGGCCAGGCCAAATCAGAGCTTCGTCCAGATGGTCGATATGATTCGTGGTCATGATGAGTATCCGGCCCTCTTGAGAGCCTCATGAACGTGCTGTCCGAGATATTCGATAAGTGAAGGGTAATAGATGTCCAGTTCATGCTTTCCCGCAAGCGATAGACTAAAGCTGGATTTTCCGGTCCTGGGGACGAAGGGCGGGGGGCGCCAAAAAGAAGGTAGCCTTGTTTGTATATTTATATGTTTATTATATATAAGTTAACAAGCCCTGGATCTACTGGAGGGGGTCCAGTAAAAATCATTTATAGCTTTCTCCTGAATTTCGTGCACCTAGCTGTCATGCTATTAAACACGTTATAATTGCCCTGGGTTTTAGACCGGTCGCCTTCTCATTATTAGATTTTGCTGATCTTCCGAGTGAATCCCATAATCCAATTTATTTAACTCAACACAGGAAGTTGATGAGGAAGGTATATATCTCTCTAATCCATCTCATGCTGTGCGGAACTATAGTGGTCCTAAAAGTTTCAATAGCTCATCTGAGTCAAACCTCTTTCTTTTGATAGTCTTAACATCTGCCACACCTTCTAGACGTAATGTAGCCGATGGGCTAAAATTGGTCAGACATCTGAACCGTTGAAATGCCAATTGGCTGCATTTCTTTAAAAATCTGCCCCTCTCTTCACCTAAGACGCGAAGGAACACACTAAAATATTCCGGAGGGATCTTCTGAATGCTAGAGATTAGTTAGTGCGGCCCGTGAAGACACTTTTATTGGGGTATACTAACTGAGAATCATAGATCTCGAAATTGCGGCCCCATGGGACATGAAGCAGAATTCCGACACCAAAACACTTTGCCGTCTGATATCAGTTTCTGGACAAATACAACGCTTTCCTGATTATATCTACCTGATCCTTGAACTCAGAACTATCATGCTTTAGATCACCACACATCTCCGTAACGATAGTAGAGATTATTTCTGCGTCTGCGTAGCTCCTACTGCGGTTGAGCTCTGTCGCCTTTCTGGAATATAAATCGACAAGGTAATAATGGTTCATCCTTGTCAGTACACGCAGAAGTGGCTTCAGATTTTCAGGGCCGGAAATGGCCTGAAGGGCACATTTTATTGTGGCGGGCCTCGAGAAAGGCAATACCTCCTCGTTCTCTGTGATGACTCGAAAAATATCCCGAAGTTGAGCCATAGCGTAGGGGCTAGCAACTGCAAAGAAAAGACGGGTAGTCAAATCTTTATCAGGCTTATATGCAGATATGGAGACTCTTAACGCACTTCTTATTGATGAGATAGAGTCTCGACATTTCCTATAGGGCGGCAAGCCCCGCCAGGCTTGTTTGCGTCTTGATATACTTGTTCTTGACCTTCGAGATGGATTACGCGAGCGAAGCGAGGGAAGCGAGGGAAGCCGGGGAGGAGAGGGAAGTCTTCGCACTATTGACCCGTGCGCACTAATAGTGCATGATGTGCACGTCCCAGTGAGGTGTGACCTGGCTGTCTCAAATGATGCCGGAGAACTGGATGATTCTGTGCGAGCATCACCTTGAGGAACAGGGGAGTTCGTGTCGCGGTTTTCGTCGAGGAATATCATGATTCCACACAGTCTCTGAATATGGCTCCGCAATAGGCGTCTTTCCTCTGGTTGGTGGCGAGATCCCTGGGCTAAGCGAGATATCATGTGCTCATGTTCTGTGAGTCTCTGCACAAATATTATCGGCGATGAATACTATAGTATAGTGAAAAGGACAACATAGTCTTACACTGGTTACGTCGCGATCAACTGCCACAGGTGAACTTAAGTCTTGGCTAACAACATCCTCTAGTATTTGAGAGTCTGCACGAGTGTTGAGCTGTGAAATGACAGTATTGCTCGCAGGTGATGGAGCGATCGAGCTCATTGTCGTGGGGAATTGCCCACGGAGAGTGTCCAGAAATGACAGAAAACGTTGGTGACTCATTATTGAAGGGGGACGACAGCTGATAACAAAGAAGGCTGAGTGAAGTTGAGGAGAAAAGAAGCTGATCTTTTGGCCACAGGAAGGTCGGCCGAGGGGCGGAGGGGAGGGTAGGAGCGGCAGTGAAAGCAAGAACATCATAGAAAAAGACAAACAGCTTATTCTTGTAAGGAATCAATACGCCCTCGGAAACAAGAGGGCAGCCAAAAAAAAACACAGAGTGGTCTAACAGGTTTAGAATGAATGTTACTGGGTTAGTTGAAAGGAACCTCCTTCCCGATGATAAGACTGCACCTGTGATTTCAAGACAGAACACTTGTGGCCAGCAGTCGTGATCCTTGAATGTATGGATTGAGCCTTTTTAGTGGAATAAAATGGGAAGAGAACTTGGGATTCTCGAACCCGCATGACGAGAATCTACAATAAAGTCTCTACCCTTTTGTCAGATGGTCCACGTTCCAAATCTGGCAACACAAGTCGTCAAGTTCTGCAGTCCAAAAATAGGCCTGGGAGTTGTAAGGCTACAGGAACCTTGCTACAGTCCATACCTTTCCGCTGGAGAGAACGTTAAGGGTGTCTGCTCAAAAATGCGTAAATACATGCACAAGCGCGCTTCACCAGAGAGTTTAGAAAGGCGGCTTCCACAGTGGATCATGACAAGGACTGACATGAAAGTCCCGTCTCGAGCCCACGTGCGACACTACACGTGACCCCTCCGAGGCTCCCAGAATGGTCATGTGATTTACTGACTGAATGCGCTCGGCCTGGGCGTTCTCATCAGTAGGCCACTCATCCCCTTTTTATAGATTCCATTGCATTCCCCTGACTTCTCTCATGACGTGACAGCTCCTGCAATCCAGGAGCACTCCGGGAGCGATGACCAATATCTCGCCCCTCATTAGCCCCGGACCTTCAGAACCTGATCTGGGTTGGTAGATGCTGACTACACAGGCAGCCGCAGGCTTTTGACTATGTTGAACAATGTTGAACAATACATGATCCCTCCTCTTCTTTCTCCTCACTCTCTGGACCGACACAACGAAAAGCTAACACGCACAGTTCTCATCTACATTTATCAGTTTGTTAGCAACGTCAAGCGATGACTGTCAACATGTGCATCCCTGTTTCAACAGTCATAGTTGCTGGAATGGTTGGTCAACAGTCAACATGTTCAACACAAGCCACGATCCAGGAGGGGAGCAGAGCTCTGAGCACGCCCGGAGCACACCCGGAGCAGGGTGAGCGGAGGGAAACCACTTGAGCCTTTGCTTCATCCACCCCTCTATTTGATGATGCCCTCGGTCCTCACACCGCTTGACGACACCGATCCTCACCATCAGATCAATTATTCCTCGTCGGAAGTTTTGTGACGGAATGCGCATCACAATTACTCTGGAGGTAAGTTGACCACTTTAAGTCAGTTGTTGAAGAGCTCAGCTCTACTGGTCACCTACTCACATTGCCTGCAGAACGCTGACGGCGAAGCTAATAACTCCAATAACTTTTCCCTGTCATCCGTCGACGAGGTACAACTGTTTTTTGTACCGGCAGCGAGGCATCTAATACTGTTCTAGGCATTACGTGCATTGTCCTACGCTTGCAAACTCCAATCCGCACTCTCCCGTGATGAGCTCATTGAATTGTATACACGATTTGTGACTACAACGCCTTGCCTTGTCGACTGTGATATTGAAGGTAATTCGCTTCTGCTATCATCTGGAACCTCTTTGCGTCTGAATACACCTACACCGGGCTTTGTTGGTAATTTTTTCCACCTCACACCCGTAAGAAGCTGTTACTGACATCTCTCGGCTTTCTTGACTCCTCCTTAATACCCTTAGACGCAACCACACGAGCACATAATGTGACGGCATCATTTTCCACACCTACTTCGGATCCCTTTCATAGTCCAGCACTGTTAAGCTCAAGAGGCACGCCGAGTAAATCCCCTTCAGCGCTGATTAATGAGAAGGTTCATGAGCAATACCCTACCAGCAACTTCCCCGAGCACAGACCCATGCAAAGCGAAAGAGGCATCGAATCACCGAGCGTACGCGGCAAGCTTGGGTGTGTCCCAAATGTTTTCGACTTGGTCTTTCAAGAGCTGGATGAAACAACAAAGGTGCCTCGGGCACCTGATGTTCTCCCATTTTCCTATGATGGAATAGAGGTCCTTAACCTCCATACATTGCATCCGATGGAAGAATCAGGCTATCAAGGGATGCAAGGTCTGGATGTTGATGGAGACGCTCCCCTGTACGACCGAAATGACAAGCATCCTTACGACTCTCCTTCATGGCGGCCGAGTTCAGGGAGAGGTGATACATATTCCGCAACAGAATCAACCACGCTAGACGTAGCAGCAACTTCAGAGCCAGCAAAAGGAATGGCAGTGGTAGCTGATAGAGAACCAGGTGGAAACCACTCTACCGGCCAAACATCCATCAGTTCCCAACGTGGACGATATTTATCGAGGCATCAGCCGGCGATAGATAATGCCCCAGGCGAAACCGAACATAACGTTGCCGAAGGTACATCAACATATGACAATGAATTCCCGGATTCAGCCACCGAAGCCACAGTGGAAGAGGCGCTCGAGTTTTTGAGGGATCCTTCTGGCAAATATAGGAGCTCCTCTAGTGAGGCAACGAATACGATAGCCACAGGGTCGGACCCGGACGCTTCGGGCCCATCCTCAAGCCCCTTATCATCCCCCTCAGCACCTCCTGAGAACTACGACCAGCATACGCGTTCCAGCAAGGAACAACCAGAGATATCACCAGTGTCTTCAGAAGATGGCAGGGTAACGAATACAATGAGCAACGGGTTAAAATCAAATGCTTCGGACCCATTCTTACGCCCTTCCTCACCGCCACCTGAGAACGAGGAGCAGCATACGCTTCCCAACAAGGAACAACTAGAGATACCTCCAGTGTCTCCAGTAGATAGTAGTGTAATACATTGCAAGCAACGGTACGCATCGTCATCGGAGCCCCGGCCAGTTCTCCTAAAAAGGAATTTCAGGCCTCGCGTTAACAAAAGTAGGAGTTAAGAGATAGCCCGTCCTTCCACACAAAACGAAGATCGTTGGAAAGATCTATTCTCACATCATCCAGTCCTCGCCTCCCTTTCGGATAACCTAATGAAAACGATCCAAAAGAAAAGCAACGGAGCTTTGAGGCCTGATTTACCCGAATTCATTGTCACGTCCACGAAATTATGGAATTCGAACGGATTTTAGCCTTCTTTATTACCTTGTTTGTCCAAGGTTCCGAATATGTCCGCTCTTTCAAAAGGTGGTCAGATTTGGCAGTATGTTCAGTCGATAGAAGCGGAAGGAGAGATACAGTACGTCAAGGCTCGGCTTGCAAAAGTCAAGCTGTTTTTGGAGTATGTGGAAGAATTGGATAGACAAACGCCAAAACACACGGCATTCCAGACTGCGGAAAGAGCAGCCATCGCTAATATTTATGGCAAAGACCCTAAGGGTCGAGCTAAGTTCCATGAGCAAAAGCTCTGCGGGGCGCGGTGGTGGTGGTCTAGGTATTTCCTAGGACGTGGGTTTATTCTCACCTGCAGCAAAGACACGGGGTTTCAAATGTCTGCGAACCCATGGTTGCATTACCTGCGTTTGTTTCGCTGACGAACCTTGCAGAAATAACAGATCCTTCGATGTGGATCCATTGATCTTGTATATTTTATACAACTGTAGGAGCATCCTTGGCTGTTACAGCAAGTTCGACGGGCTAGTGGACGGGCTCTTGACCAACGACCTTTCGACCAACGAACACAACTTCCCCAAACAGATCAGCAAGAAAGAAGTCCAGGGGTGGATCAAAGATGTAAAAGTCACTAGTCAAGAGGCCGTACCAACAATTCCCTGGGAGGCCTTTACATTTGAAGCGGCGACGAGCAAAGCTTCCATGTTTCTCTCTGCTCGTTCAAGCACACAGTCCTGATCCTTGTCCACGGCATTGGGTACAGCATATAGTAATATAATTAAGCTAGAATAAATATGTCTGTCTAGATTGAGTTTTAAGTCACCCGATCAGCTTATAGTCCATATACTCTTCCGACTCAGCGACCAGCTGAACCCTGGCTCCTGCACTGCGGCAACTGGGTGGAATGACTCATCCAACCGGTCGTCCGATGAATCTTCCGACAGGTGCGTAAGTAATATCTAGCTCACAAAGGTGGCTAAAATAGTTGGTAAGCAAAGAGAAAGTCAAGTTGATGAAGTCAGGCCTCCTATCCAGTGGCTAGCACTGAATAAGGCCCATAGGCCCCAGAATTGGGTCCTGTTAACAACCACCGCAAAGTCAGATATCGGGAATCCAGGATATAGATCAGTTTTGCCTATCTGGCGAGAGTAGCGGCTGCGCGAATTAGGAGAAGACTGACCAGAGTACCGCCAACTACGATGGCATAAATCTCCCGCCATTACCGTCTTCCTGGGGAGATAGTGAAAATGGACTTAACCTAGATGAAGTTCCCCTGGAGAAGTTAGCCCACCCATACAGTAAGTGAGGTGCTCACAGTATGCGGACTCACTGAAATGCGGCTCCGAAAATAGAATACATGCTGCAGACTGCCACCCCCACTATAGTCTCATCATTCGGCAGCGGTCTTCAGCGTCATGGCTTAATCTATATAATAAGGTCGATCCTTCTTGGATTGAGATTCTCTTGCATTTTCCCTGCCTGGCAACACACCATGTCTAATAAACCATCGTATATGAAAAACCGTCACTCGGACAGTGCTAAAGCAGAGTCACAGCAACGCCACAGGCACAAGAGAGGACTCTTCAAGAAGGCCACAGAATTTAGCCTTAAATACGAATCGGACGTTGTCTTAGCCATTTAGATCCACAAATCTGGACAAATATATGTTTTAGATTCATCCTCACGGAAAGAATTCTCAGATACATTGTCTAATTTGGTGAGGTCTGTTGGATGATTTATATTGCCGGACTCACACCCTCAGGCGACATACTATCCTCAGCTAATTAAGGAGAGCTTAGACGACATTATATCTCAAGCAAATGATCGTCTCTTATTGGATCCGTCGCTAAGCGGAGATAAAAGGAAAGCTGGGGTCTAGCCTAGCACGGCTGACCCAGCGCATACAGTCTGGCACAAGGGTCTTTCGGCAAAGCCCATGCACATTAGCTCGGCGATACTATCATAATCAAATAGGCGAGGAAGCTACAGGTAGCCACGCAATCCTTCAATTAAAGAAGGCGTCAATATACCCATTCAAGTTTTAAACAATCTACAGACACCACAGACAATTCTTTGCCTACAAAAAACAGACGTGACACTAGTATTAATTATAACAAGCACGTACAGTAGGACTAGATACATTACCACCAAGACAAATCATTCTGCATCATCCACTTCCGTGTCCCGGGGATTGGCACCTGCATAACTGTCACTACGATCAGTAGACCTAATCTCCATACTACAATCGTCTTCAATGCACAAACACTCCGATAAGATAAGACCCATGTCAACACCGATCAAAACATCTGATTGTATGCGAACTAGCTCCCCAGCCAAATTATTTCAAGAAATTCCACTTGTAGAGACAGTTTCGATACAGTCAAGCGCGGAGTAGTTATAGATAACTCCAAATCTACAGCCTATCAGTATGGGAAGGCTAAATGTCACATTATATACTTATACCCATTGAGTACAATCACAGAACTCCCGGGGTCGCTCTATGAATGATGGTGGAAGCCACAAATCCTCCAATAGGTCATTAATTGGGGGTTTTCTGTTCTTAATGCGAAAGCCGATGGAACTGACAACCTCTAGAAGAGGGTCCCGTGAATACCGAATTACATTCTTTGACAGATTGGCGTTGATGCACTTGCCAGATTGACTAAACGTGATGACCCAGTGAGACAGGCAGTATTCCCTTAAAATGAGCTTGGCCTCGATCAAGCCATTGTTCATTGTGCTTTGGGCCGTTGTATCCTGGCCCACGGTATCTCGGTGCGTAGTATCCATCGTGAAAGATTTACCTTTAAAGACGCTTAATATCCCTGTATGATCCTCTGGTACACTGGTCTGAGGTAGTAACAGACTACTGCAACTAGGACGAGTATATACCAGCCAAAATGCAGGAATGATAGTAGGTAAATGAGCTCTTCCAGCGTCATAAGCTAAGCAAATCCTGGTAATAGAATAAGCCGTCAGATCAGATTCCAAGAATAATATAGACGAGTATGAAGGGCACCTGAAGGCGATACCACTTACTTGAATTCACGTTGGGGGGTGGTAGAGGTGGCAGAGGTGGCGTGGTGTTGCAGGAGTAGAGAGGCTCCTCGTTAATGTTAGAAGTCGGACGAACTTCCAGAAACTCCAAGTATAGTGGTAGATCCTGGTAGTAGATTGGACTGACTTCCCTATTAGGGTTCCTGGCTTGTTGAAGTGTAGGAGCTGGTAATTCCAAGTCTATGTCCCAAGCAAATGAATCCGGACGGACCTTATCCACAGCTTGCTCTCGTTGTAGAGAAGTATTTAACCAATAATAGAGTGTCTCGGAGAATGACTTTAACTAGGCACATAGGATATCAAAGAGAGTTTTCAGAGCCATAAGCTGGAAAATTTTGTATCAGACCTCGAGGAGATGAGCTGGGAGTATTTATGTCTTCGCACTTCGTAGACCTGACATGATGTTTGGCCTACAGGCGCGCCACGCACGCTATAGATATGTTGATCGTCTCTCTTTGCTCTCAGTGGCTTTAGAGGATGCATAGCCTAGATCGGTGTTAAGCACACTTACCACGTACAGATCAGAGGGATTGTGTCTGATACTACAATAAAGCCAATTTTCCCAAACATTCTGCGACGTAAAATAGAATACTATCTTACCTGGAGGAGAATAATAATGGGCTCTCTGAAAAGCCAAATGTAAGATTACCTATCAATGTCAAGCACGGAGGCCTAGCGACATATCATTAGTCGTTCGGATGGTTCTTTTCCGAGTGTGGGCTCAAGTTGGTTGGAGGCGGGGTCAAAAGGACGACAGGGAAGAGAGAAGGGGAAGACGGAAATAGAGAATGGGAGAAAAAACAAAGCATTTTGTTCAGTATATCATCAGCAAGGTCGTCTCGCTTCTAATTAAAAAATACTATCTTTCCTTTTGTTTCAGTCAGATCTCGACTTCTTACGTCTACTCCGGAGTATTCTAGTTCGACCCCGTTCTGTTTTGGAGTTGGTGCCCAATTCAATAATGCGGTAGTCACATGACGCGCCGATTTCAACCACTTACCCCGCCAGTGTTATAAACTTCATATTAAACGATTTGCGACGATGAAGAGAAGAACTCATTTTGTCAATATGCCTTCCGAAACACAACCATCTTAGAGATCTTGCTTCGCTATTCCGTGGCAAAGACTGCATTTTCTGGGACGAGCCAGCCCTTCCTACGTTTCACACAAATACCTTTTTTTCCCTCCAGAGCCTGGCCGGTTCACGAAGTCCTTTCAGCCGAGGCGATAATATATCTTGATGATAAGCCATTTTATAACTATAGAGTGACGGTGCTAACGCGACTCAGCCATTTGAACCCCAGGACCTCGACCCCAGTATCGACGTTTCCTCGATTCCTCCCAATAAGATCAAGTGGGTTGAAGGCAAGAATCAATGGGTATACTGGGTAGGATATCAGGCACTTACATACTACGAAAACAAAGGAGAGGGGATTGTACACCCCAAGCTTACCGGTCAAATAAAGCTACCTCCTGGTATTGAGCTGTACTTCGTCGGAGGCAATGTTAAGGAAGAATAGTCTCGCTGCGTGTTCACATTCTATGTATATAACTTGTTCTGTATTTGAGCGCCACCTTTCAGTCCCAAGAACAAATTGATCACAGCTCCTTCATCTGATCTGTCCGTGAATATCATGGATACGCATTCCGTCACGAGATTGCCCTCTTCTAGCTCCTTCTTGCGCATACGACTGGATTTGATCGCCTCGTGAATCTCCGCGCCGAGTATACGAAGAATCGCGTCATCTCGTGCCCCTTTCAACGTCATTTCTGGGTTAGGTATCAACTTGGCCCCTTCGTTCAACATCACGTAACGAACCCGGCCCTCTAATTCCACATGTACGTTGAACAGGGCGAACGCCAGGTATTCGACTTTATTCTGGTGGATAGCCAAGCTCATGAGGCAATCTACCAATCCATCAAAGGGGAAGTCCATGGTAACGGCAGCTTTGAGTGATGTTCCGTTATCAACTGTGTCCCTTCTTATTGCGCCACATAGGTAAGGGCCAAAAACATCTGCAAGACCTTCGACTGAAGCCTTTTCGAGAATGATATGTTGCAAGGAACCATTCTCGGCAATTAGGAGGGAATCGGCCAGTCCGTCTTTTGGCGAAGTTATCCCGGTTGAGCTGGGTACTGCGTGGAGCTGGGAAACTGGGAAAAGCGGGATTCCTGTTCACACCGTTAGTGAAGAACAAAGATCTTTTAATTCAAAAACCTCCCTTGTTTTGCGAATGTCTGCGAGATCTTCTCAATGGCGCTGCTAACGGTATCATATAGTCGTACATTCGCTACCTGCCTGGCGACGTTCGCTTGCTCATCTAACGTCAGCGTCGTGAATGCGGTGAGTGCAGACAGTCTATCGTGACGGCCTTTAAAATGAGCCTTACCTTCTGTTACAAGAAAATAGGCCAACCAAGCTTGGAATCCTCCATGGTCCAGGAAGATTCTTGAAGTCGAACTTGAACCTAAAGCATAAGTTTCAAGAAACTTTTTCTTCAACCTCGGGGGGGTCCTCTGACGATTTCATACTTGTAAAAGCTGCTTCTTGAATATCTTGCTTGCCTGCTTAATTATTGTCTGCCGCGTCACCACATCAGGGGAAGGAGATCCTTGGGCGAGTATTAGGCTGACTGCATTTTGCCTGCGAGGTGATAAGGTCATGGTCCTCATGCGCTTGGTGTAGCTATACAAGAAAACGTTGTTCCGTAGCGGAGAGGGAAATTTAATCCTTATATTACCTGACCTAGGTCACGGGAGGTGGACTACGTGGCTGGACGACAAACTAAAACGTTATTTTGCATGGCGTATCTTATGAATGTCTCATCTAACGAGGCTACCGCAGCGAGTTTGCATTAGTACATATCAGCACTGTCTATATTGGGTGTAGCTATCACACCAAGCACCCATTGACCAATAACTGATATGCCACTGCTGGCGGCACTATACCTATAACCAAGGGGCCTTTTTGATAAACTTCAAATCATCGACCTGATAGGCTCTTGGGTGCTGAAAGTTTTGCTCCAATGCGGTTCTGTCCAACTACGTATGGTAAAGTTGATTCCGCTGCAACTTCTGGGGTCCACACGAGCCTCCAGTGGTCGCAGCAATTCTAATCAATGACAGCGCTGTTGGATTCATAACCTCACCCCAGCCTCTGCGTTGACATATAAATCAGGCAAGCGCTTGTAGAAGAGTTGGATATCAAACCCACTTCCACTTTTATCCACCCCAATACCTGATTTCCAAAGAAGCAGCGAGCTATCATTCTTCCTAATTCAAAACAAACCTTCTTTCACGATGAACTGTCCTAATCCCAACTGCGGCAAAGGCAATGTTTCTGGCCGTTCCCATTGCGAATACTGTGGTACTGAACTACCAGTATCTATGACTCGTCCCATCGTATGCTCCCCCACAGCTTTTCATTCCGTTCAGATGGCTTACGACGGTACTTGCAGGAAAACTAGCACGACAAGCATCCTTCCCCTGTGCATTGAACCACACTCTACACACGAGAATCTGCATGGACTCAAGCTTCGAAGCTACAAGATCACTGGGATGCATCGCAAATCACACTCATTTAACACCTGCCAATACTATCCTGTCGCTCCTTCCAAGAATATGAAAGTAACATTGTATTCGCAATCCTATGCAGAATTTATACTGTCCTTATCTTTGAGCAAAGCCATTCCCCTCTCGTTCAAGTTAGGGTACTTCGAGAGAGAAAAGAAATCCAACCAAAATTCGCGGGCATCAGAAAAATCAGGCATATACTTTTGCAACAGAGTCTTCCACTCTTTATCCTCCTGCCCCAGACCGATCCCAGCAGAGGTGAACTCCCACCATACCGGGAAATACCCAGCGGCTTCCCAGTCGAGTATGCCGGCAAGATTACCGTGTTCGACCATAATGTTAACAGAGGTGAGGTCTCCATGCGTAAATGTATACGGCGCTGCAGATGGCATGCGTTTTCGAAGCCGTTGCCGAGCATCGTCAGAGACACCTTCAAGAGCTAACTCCATCTCGGCCCAAAGGTCGTCGTCGGATGATAAAGGGCCATGTGGGAGGCCATATCCGTTTAGAAACAGAAAAGCAGAATATAGTGGTTTGTTTCCAAGGGACTCCATTTTGTCAGAATGCAATTCTCGAAGTTGCATTAAGTAGTCGGCAGTCTGTTTGGCTATGTTTTCCTTTTCATCCATCGCCATGCCCGCCCAGAGGCTGCTGAGGGGGACACCCGGCATCCGTCTCATCAACAGAAAATAGCTTCCATCAGGCTCTTCCCAATCCTCAACCACAGAGGGCACTGGAATTGAGGTAGCTTTCCTCAAAAAATTCAGATTCGGGGTTTCAAAGTTGGGTCCGCGATTAGAACGTTCCTTCAGGATCAGTTCTGAACCTAACGACCATACACCTCTGTCGCCAACCCCGTAGAACAGCTTGACGTGGCTTTTGTAGCGACAGCTCTCTTGACGTTGACAGGTCCAGCCGCAAGCTAAACAGGGCGTTGAAGAATGCTGCATATCCCTAAAATAACAAAGAAAATGCACCAAAGTGGATTGTAGGGCAGATCTGGTACAGTGAGGAAGAGAACAGAGGACAGTTAGAGTGGTGGCACTATAAGTGAACAAGGAAAGAAGAGGTTAAGGGGAAGCGTCTGTATTTAAATGATATTTCTGCAAGGGGTGAGAAGCATGTGACTTTTCATATTTCTCGCAATTAGGAGTTAACCAGGCTAGCCAGACTACAATAGCCAAATGAAATCACCTCGATAATTGTACGAAGCATCCTGCTCCAGTATTGATAGGCGAAGTAAACAAATTGCTTATTCTAGGAAGCCCTGCTCAGCTAAACTAACCGATTACCCATCTTACTATGGTGTTCCCTTCTACGGGTATTCCTTCTACGGGTATTATCGTTGACTCGAATCTCCTTGAAAGTGATAATTAGGCGTGCTTCCGAGGCTTCAAAAACTACAATTCCGCGACAATACATGAAACCTGCGGCTGCGCCCACCCTCGGCGCGATCTGGGTGAACCAGGGAGGCCTGGAGAACAGGCGAAACACGGGTATTACGCTCCTCCACGTTTCTCTCGTGATATTGGTTATTATCCGTGCCCAAATCTTCGGGGGCTGCTTTTGCCCATCTCGGAGTTTGCTGAGAAGCCCTCTTGTCTTCTGTACCTGCTAGGGTCGTTAAAACTAAGATGGAAGCACTATTCTAAATGTCGAAGGAACCTGGCTGCCCGTCCCAATTCAGAGGACACGTGAAGCACGGGAGACAGGAGGCCAAATTAGAACCGTCGGATGTGCTGCATGTGTCAAGCTGCGGGACTCTCTCTTCCCTGAACGAGGTGAAGCCTGGCCGTGCTCCGACAACCCACTGACCAAAGTAAAGTGGGCTTTCTGGTCCCAACGTAACAGACCAAGCGACTCAATTCCATCAGAGGTATGATTTAAAAAAACCACCGGTGTCATCGCCTTATAATTCCCGTGGCCGTCGCAACGTGCGCAGCCGCACAGATCTGTCCCGTAACCTTTAGGAATGTCTGGGCTTGCTTGTCACGGCCTGACCTCTGTGCAATCCATCGAACAGCCATGCAACGTGTCACGTTCTCCGGTGTCGCTGCCGTCTCATATTAATTTCACCAATGATCTGGCAAGAAATTCGCGTGGCAGTGCCCAAACAGAAAGCTAAATAGAGATATTCCAGCTTTGTGTTCAAGTAGTTGTCTCGACCGGTATGCTGGACTTGCCATGCCAGAGTTCGATTGACGGACTGGGGACTAAAATAGGTAAGACGTCTCGAGTCAATGCAATCGCAGGTGTGGTATTTATGCAATTGGGTTCGCTCCTGTGAGGATCCATTTTATCGTCAGCTGAGTGATCCAAGCACACATATTCCACATGGACCAATATGTCTAGGTCGAAAATGGGACACGGTTGAGCGAATGGGAAAGGAAGTGACTGTAGGGTGAGGTGCAAGGTATACTCATCCTCGGGAGCCTGTCAGGGATACATATTTTCCTCTCACGAAAGCAGAAAAAAAGTATCCTGTATCATAGAAAAGAGGCCCAAAAGAATGCAGATAAAGGAGCTCTGCAGTATTCACCTGAATGCGAAAAATGAAGCTGCTTGAACGCGAACAGGAATTTAAGGTGGATTCCTTTTTGGCATCACCGAGTTGATGAATAGACTTGGTCTGGCCTCCGCTCGATGCAGGAAAGAAACTGGCAAGTTGAGGCGTCTTGACGGAGGGCGCAGGCGCTAATTTCCGAGGAGGGAGAAAAAGGGGGCTGCAGTGAGTGTCTGATGAAATGACGGTAGGCTGCGAGTGAGTGCAGAATATGGGAGGCTGAGTTGGGGAGAGAGAAGGAACGGGGAGAGAGGATGATGACAGAACAGCGAGCAAGTGGTATTTATATCAGCAACGGGCCCATGCCGAAAGCGGCAAAACTAACCCAGAAGGGAAATTTATAGGTCCCTATATTACGATGTCAAAAAGACCTAAAGACCTGAATGCTTAAGATGGTTGACCTCCGACAGTCGGCATCTTGAGGGCTTTGTATGCTTATACTACTTTCTGAGGCGTCTTCAAAGCATAATAGGATCTAAAATAGAATCTATGGTATCCAACGATACATGTTACTCTGGAAGGTCATCATCTGGGACATCCTTAAGTTCTTGGCCCGCCTCCCAAGCTTCTAGCCATTCCCTCAACCTTTTTGGAGGCCCCGGTTGATCTGCAACCACGCCGTGGAAGTTCTGGATCTTGTACGGAGCACCCTTGAACCCGCGGGCTGGATACCAGGTAAAGTCGGGATCACATCCTTTCCACTGAGCCTGATATTGCAGCTTTCCTCTGCATACCCGGGATGCCAGGATCTGCTCCACCTCCCATTCTCGCTCGTCGAGGGGGTTGCATGTAATCGTAGGAAGAATATCATCTCTGGAGGGAAGCCTTCCCTTCTTAGATCTCTTAATATTCTTCGGCCTACGTGTGGATGAAGGGGCCGTTAGGCGGTGCGGCTCGTCAAGAGAGAATCGAAGTTGCGGTGCGTCAAGCTCGTTTGGTGAACTTGGCTCGAAAGAGAAAAAGTATGAAGTCCCCAACGCGTGAGTCTCGATAGTAAGGACGGCAAGCCCCAAAATATCTTGGCTATGGTAGGACTCTGCTGACCGGGCCGACGCTGAGCTGCATAGCGATTCCCCGACAGGTCCAGAAGATGGCCGGCTGTTCACTTTTCCCGTACGTTGAATGGCACGTTTGCGTCTCTTTGTGCGACGCGGGCTCTCTTCTTCGTCAGAGAAGGCATGATGAACAACATCAAATTCGGGTTGGCAGTTGCGGCGCGGCCGGCTTCTTTATTCAACAATTCGTGCCTGGGCGACTTTAAAGCACTTTCGCCGGGGCGGCTTTGTGATTGTGGATGGCCGCTCGAGACTCGGGGTAACAGCAGCTACCTTGCGAGAAGGCATCGAACTTCTCTGACGAACTGGTGCTTTCATAGACTCCCTCGAAAGGGAACTATCCGACTCTAAATGAAGTTGGTCTTCTGGGCCAGAGTCAACAACACGGATCGAAGGCGGTCGTTGACCGTTCAGAAGGGGTTCCCCCTCACTCAACGCGTGTACGGAGATATATGGCTTCATCGGCAGTGGGCCATCGCCCAAAACAACCCGATGGTTTTCTCGCTCTCCGATAGGCTTGTTGCTTTTAACGTTCTGTGCTGTATGGCTGGATGGGGTCCCACAAATATTCATGTCATAGTTGTGGTTGTCATGGTGCGAGGCACTCGAACAGCGTCGGTTGTCTTCGCTGGGCTCCTCGTCATGTGAGACGCAAGGCTGTATGTCTGTAAAAGTCAATCAAAATGTTGTACAAAGCAGGTGTGCGTATTGAAAGACATTACCCGTACTTCCAAAGGCGCCTGGCAGATCTGTTGTTTTTTGGGGGCTCGAGAGCGAGGGAGACGAAGTGGGGACTGCAGTGTGAACGTTAGCAAAACGACCAAATACAGAATACCAATTCCCAAAAGTCGAGACGTACAGGACGTGAAGGCATTAAGAGTCTCAATTCCAGGTTCTCCCAGCCTGAGTTCGTCACCTGTAGGGGAACTTGTTGCCAACGATGCTGCGTTCGCGCACCTAGAGAGTTCGACATCAAATAAATTCAGCGACGTAGGACCGCATAAAGAACCCCACCCATATGGACGGTCAAAAGGCAGAGCACTATCACCACGAGTGAGGTTTTCGCGGGTAGTCACGCCCGGGAGGATAGAAAGATCCGATTCTGGCTGCAGTGATTTTGAAGGCGGCTGGGGCCGGTAGAACTCGATATTGTCCAGATCTACCAAAACCCTTCTGGGCGCCGGCTGGGTCATCACGGAGGGGTGGAGGATAGGATTCGGGCGAGCAATGGGAAGCGATGAGAGACAATGGCTCGCTCTGCTTTCGGCGCGAAGACGGACAGGGCCAGCTTTATAGCAGAGCCGTTGGGCATCCAACGCATCTAATAAGATTTCAAGACGGCCGGGCGACAAATGGAACTCCGAGCAAGTCCGTGAATGATCTCTCGAATTCCAATACAGTCCAAATTCGCCCATCCCATGTGGGCGAATCCCGGACGTCTCGCCGCTAATTAGCTCTTCCAACAACGCCTGGGATATCGAGTCCGTGCGGATTTCTCAGCTCCGGAGCCAGGAGTCCCACAGTCAGCTGCAGGGTGCGATGCCGACCTGGAGATCCAGTATGAGGTAGTGCCCGTGAAGCCGGACGCGTCGTCGGCGTCGAAAATGGATACGCTGTCTGCCCGGGACGGGAATGAGCCCTTCCGTCGTCACACCGGGCACGCTCGTCATGGATAGGAGCTTCTGAGGCATTTTTTTGATTGGCTACGACCTGATAACCTTTGGTGAGGCGCACACGGTGGTCTGGATGGCCAGAGGGAAACTGGCCTTTGGGGGATCCCCAGGTTCATCCCTCAAGCCACCGAAGTCGCAGTCCGCAGGGACCGAAGAAAAAAAAGTCCAGAACAAGGAAAGTAGTGAATTCGAAGGTATCAAGAAGTCGTTCAACTCAAGAGGCCGTGAACCATGGCGGAAACATAACCTGATCGAATCCTCCGCCGATAGATGCATAGGACCCAGCACCAGCTCTTCCTCCTCCTCCTCCTCTCCACTCTCCAGGCAGCAGCATTCTTCCCTGCGCCCCTATGATCCTTGTCCGAAATGTAACGCTGAGCGCCGGAAAAAGGAGCCTGCAGCCTCCAGAGAGCGAGTCAGAGAGCTGCCATCAAGCCGAGGAGTGGACACGGCGGGTCGTGTGACGGTCAGAGATTTCTGGACGGGCTGAAAGCGACGGGGCAATTCGGCCGACGGTCGGAGATTGGCGTTTTACCGCGGCATGGGGGCGAAAAAGGGGGAGGGGGCAGTGTTGCGAAGGGAAGAAGAAGCAGTCGTCGTCGAGCGACGCACTTGATGCTTATATAGTCGAAGCGGTCCAAAGACAGGCGGTGGACGGCGGCAGTTCCTGTTCGGGGATGGCTCAATGTACCAAACCGGATCGGGACGCGCTAAACCCGAGGGGGCGCGGTCACGGCGGCCGCTAAACCGCAAGGGGCGGGGGGCCAGAAACGGCGGCGGCGGCCCAAAAGGAAATTCTCCTTAGTATAAATATATATATAT